>JAQISU010000162.1:9962500-10080000 GCA_029339505.1 Unio delphinus
GTGTTGGCGAACGAATGAGAGTGGTAGATGCACCAGTGGAAAATATGTAACAATTAGGTCAATCTGTTATTGTATATTGAAATACAGTTATATTAGTGTTGCGTTAACTCCCGGTCAACTCAAGAAACTGCAATTCGAATCAGCTAAAACATACGGAACCACAATAACACTGAAACCCAATCAGATGACTGGCGGGGCGAATAAATTGTCGCTAACAACTCGTCAAGTAAAACACTTCAATGATGCTTTCAAAGATAAAAAAGGCGTTCTGATCACTCCCTCTGCAGCCGCGATTAAAAACATAATACAATCAGGTGGTATATTCCCGTTGTTAGCTGCGATTCCGGCTTTGATATCAGCAGCAGCATCAGCGGTGGCTAAAGCGGCGGCGTTAGAAGCCGTTTGTTAGAAGCCGTCTGAGAATCCCAGGAACGGTTTAATAACTCGGGAATCTTCGATTCCTATGTCCAATTCTGATTTACTCGATGCTGCTAAACATTGGCCATACAAAACTTCAGAGGTGTCTTTATGAAAGATCAGTTAACGGCACAACCAAACAGCGTTGAAACCGGTATTATTAATCTCGATAACAGCACCGGACGCGGAACCCACTTGGTTGAATACGCGATTGATCCTCGTGGAATTGTTTATATCGATTCATATGGATTAGCACCGCCGAAGGAATTTATGTGTTATATAAACCGCTTAATAACTCCTCGTTGGTATTCTACGCTACCAACACAACAAATGAATGACCCACCAATATGCGGCAGTGAAGTATTGAATGTCCTTGACGCTATTTCAACATCTGGAAAACCACCACATATTGTCGTAAATGAATACACTAGTAATCACTTTTTAGAGAGAGATTTTATAAAATAACATGATTGATATTTGGTGGAGATCATTATCAGCGCTGAAGAAAGCAACCGCAGAAATGTCTGCAACCGGTGATATAAAAAAAAAACCGAAGATGAAATAGCTGAGACGTTGAACTTAGAAAGTGTTGATCCTAATGAAATAGTTGTATTTCAAGATCGTCAGGGTAAATTGAAAACTAGTAATATTTCTCTGAATGAAATTTTAGTTAAACCAAGCGGCGTAACCGAGAACACCGTTGCGTTATTTTCCGGTCAGGGTAAACTCAAACCCGGTATACTCGTTTCGACGATTACAGATAAATTAAAAACTCTCAACGATGTGTTAAAGTCCATACTAAGTTTTTTAGTGATTCAGCGACAACATCACCGAATTTATCATTAATAAAAACCTCTATGGACAATATAAAGACTGTCAATGACGAATTAAAATCAATTATTGCTTTCATCGGCAAACCAGCGGTAATATCACCGAAGCTCACAGAGATTAAACAAATCTAGAATTGAAGAATACATAAAACAGTTTGTTTTTCGTAAAAATATCATAGATAAATTTATTGGAACCACGTTGGATAAAATTAACATAAAACTCCCGGATATTAAAAAAATCATCTATGAGACGAAAAAATTCCTCATGAGAAAACCAACAACGTAGTATACACGATCCAACACGGATCATTTGCTTGGACTCCTACAGACAATATACTAAGTATCACTGCAACCGTCAAAGGCATTTATCGATTAACACTAGTAACACCGACTCAATTTAATATATCATCCTTGATTTCATCTGGGGTCAATAATACGAGATGAACGATCATCGACAAGGATACAATTGAAAAGTTCACGATAGCATCCACTGATAAGAGTTTGATTAGGGTTCCATTATCATGGAATTCGTAGCGGATTTGAATAAATAACTACGTTGAAATCGTGAACTAATTTGGAAATAAAATGGCATCATCAACGATACCTTCGGTATCTCAATATCGCCATGATCAGGTCAGAGAGTTTCAAACTAGACTCAAAACACTCACTTAGGAGTATCAAATAAAAATTAAAAAAATACCGACGAAGAATCACCGCAGATGATGTTACCGTGTACTCTATGAGTGGTGTAATCGCCGGAGCCGGAATTATACTCTCCTCGGTGACGATGATTGCCCCGATTGCTGTTCCAATTTGTATATCAGTGGCGACAGCAATCGCGGAAATAATTTCGATAATACCAAAAATATATCATCATGCAGCCAACGCAAACTGCAAGACTACATACTTGAATTTCGTGTTGTATCAACCGCGTATTCGCAATTGTCCTCGTTGATATCGTAGTCGCTCGATGATACATTTATATCAGATAGTGAGTTCTCAGCGATGGTAAGTATTTATGATTTCGCGATGTCAAAATTAGAAATACAACATGAATATAATAACAATGATAACACCGCAGGAATTACTTTAACGAATAGTGGGGAACACAAACCCAGTACAAACCAGCATGATCTCAATAACATCAACTAATCCTGAATTCAGTGTGAATTTCCCTATTCCGATTCCCGTGAAGGAGATCACGTTAGCAAAACTAAGAGTGTATCACAGTTGGCCTAATATTAGGTCGGTAGCAATTGGCGGTCAACAACCGAATAACAGCTTAGTATTTGCTAATAATAATAAAGACGGGACTCCAGACTGGAATGTTGTTTCGCTGCTATCTGGGTCATACCCAATCGAACAAATCAATGCTGAATTCCAGCGTAGAATAAAATCCATTACTGGAACAGAATCGAAAATCGCTATAACAGTTCATGAGCCGACACTATCATCTGCGATCGAGATAAACTCACCTAGTTATGTCGTAGATATCTATCAAGGGTTCTATAAGGACAATATTGGGATGGCCTGAAATCCAACCTAGGACACCCGAACCACAACAATCTGATTATGTCACCGACAAAATAAAATCTGATAATCTAATAAAATGTTCTGACAAATACAATAAGTTGACATTTTACACTGAAATGATAGACGATCGCGCTAATAGATATTATCAAACTCAACAAGATGAAATCGTTACAAATTTCACAGCGATGACTAATGATTTTGCGTTGCTGTTAGTATCTCTCGAGTCTGGTACTCTCACCCGAGATGAATTTATAAGCGTTGTGGAAACATGTAATAAAATCATCGATGACATGAAAACATATAATTTAAAAGTTGTTCAAGAGGTATTAGGTGACGATAATCCTAAAACAAGAACAGAATTTGCAACGAAGTATAATATAGATATAAGATATATTTCTTATTGCAAGATTCCAGGAGATAATGTCCCAGTAATTAAAGAATATCATCGATGAAGGTTTCAAAAAAATTCATGACGCATGGAAGAAATTGCCACAATCACGAAAAACAACAATACTCAAACATAATAACGACCCAGACGGAGGCGGCAAGCATATCGCTCCTCAAACGTCAATATATCCTCAGTGATTGCATTGAATTTAGAATGTGATGCTATCGAAGGAAGCTATCAAATAAATCTCGAGCGATCAAATCAAGCTAAGCAGGTATATATTTTATACTCTTTTGCACAAACTGCTCCTCCAGGATTTCTAATTATTAAGGATCCAACTAATCCAGTCTATATGCGATATCATAATGATTCGCTAACGAGAATTAATTTTAGACTCACTGACTAGTCTAATAATCTAATTGATTTACGTGGTGAGGTTCTACAAATTAGTCTGTTTGTGAAATCGTAGCCATTTTCATCATAGCGATTTTCATCGTAAAAGAGTTGTTAACCCATAGCAGCAGAGATGGTGAATTCCAACGACAATGGCGTCTTTTTTTTGCCAAATGGACCCTTACAAGGAAGCCTTAATTTACCAAATCGACCCTTCTATTATATATTTACTAGGAAGCCTCAATTTGTCAAATATACCTTTCTAGTAAATATTAACGAAAAGGAACCCTTGTTGACGCCTACAAAGTTGGTCTGTTTACATTCTCTGCTGCTAAATCTGGAAGGATAATCTTTCTAAAGGCATTGAACTGATTTGACTGGTATTTTCCCCGCATTTTTGGGTTCAATGTCGTACACTTCGTTTTAAATATTGGTCACGCATTTTGCAGTTCGAGTAAGTCAAACGCCTCTGTTCTTTGTGACAGCTACGGCCTAAGATGTACCAAACAGTCGCTCATGAACTGTCATTTCATTGTCGGGAATCACCGCTTGCGGGGCACGTCCGATGCTTCCACGGTAAGACTGGTTGTACGATTGTTTCAACACCAGTTTAAATGCACTCACTAACGCACTGTTCGAAGTTTTAAATTTATGACATAGCTTAGAAATATATGGAAAAGACTTGATAAGACAAAACAAATATTTGTAGACACGATTGTATGTGGCAAAATGAGAGACATCACCTAAATCGTGTTGCCATCATAATCGATGGCCTACACTCTAATGTATTTCAGTTTCATCCATTGAGTAAAAAATTTAACTAAGCGTTAAGTTTCTTGGAAAGTTTTTTTAACGCATGAGAAGAGACGCTTTAGATAATATGGACAACGTGTCCCCTTGTTTGACTAAAATGAGGAGGCAGACCTTTAGTTTTCTCTCATTTGGAGAGTGGAGAAGGGTATTTATGCCATGGTTGACATCTTTCTGTGTTGGTTCCATTGCTCACATCTTGTATATACTGAAGTCGACAACTTGGCAAACGCTCTTTTATCTGTTTTGACTAACGCTTCGTAAACAAACAATAATGCTTTTGTGTTGCTCCACTTTTATTTAAGATGACTGTGTCTCTGCTGGTGGTGACGTATATGCTTGACTAAATTGACAAATTTTGTTGTTCAGAAACACAAAACACTAACCACAATCCCATTGTCACAGGCCCTTTTTATACTGCAATGCCTCGCCACTGGTTGTTTTTAAGAAGTATCAACTTGGTGGCTGGTATAACGCGTTTTGGAGGGTTTCGCAAACGAACTAAATAGTGAATATTCTTACTTTAGCATGCCCTGTCTCTTCCAATTTGCTTTTCGAAGAATTTACTTTGTGAGCAGCTGCCACTACAGCTAAAGAGGCGGATGGTTTTATAGATTTAAGGCAAGCTTTTAAAGACGTCGGTTTCGATTGTATCATGAAGTGAGGAAGAATGGGTGTTTGGCTGCTAAAACCTGAAACTGAAACTGAAAATTGAACTAATATACGACTACTGGAGACGTGAAGACTACATGTCATGATTTGCATATGTGAGGTTGCGTCTTGGCT
This sequence comes from Unio delphinus, assembly GCA_029339505.1. Taxonomy (NCBI): domain Eukaryota; kingdom Metazoa; phylum Mollusca; class Bivalvia; order Unionida; family Unionidae; genus Unio; species Unio delphinus. The sequence continues at coordinate 9,967,658 of JAQISU010000162.1, forward strand.
GACGCGTCTCCCTTCTCGGTAGGAGCTGGTTTCTGGTGTATTTTTTTCTGTGAGATTTTATTTCTCTATGGATACTATGGGGGCATTATGATCATGTTTGACACCTCCTAACAAACAACTTCCTCCGGATTTCAAAAGGAGTTACTTTTAGTTTGACTGTTGATACGGCAATCAGCAATTTGCGTCAAAGCCAATTTGTTTCTCTCAAAAAGTGTTTATTTTGATTTGGAATGTGAATAATGCCTTGCACGAATTGACGGGCTCTCTTCGCAAACCATCCACAGACTTCATTTAAATTTGCTTCTTATACGCTAGCACTATTGTTAGATTTCTTTGCCGTATAAGAGACGTGCACAAGAGAGGTTCTCCATCTTGACATAAGTGGTGAAACATATGAGTATGAAATCAGAAATAATCGAGGATGGAGGGTACCAAATAAATATGTAAATAGGCGTGTTGGGTTTGAATGTCATCATCGTTCGCATGAGCCAACCAATTCATTCGTAACTAATTGGCTAAGACATGTAATTGCGATTTATCTCTAGAACATTTAAACAAGACTAAATAATTAGCATTTAGACTTGTAATACGATGGACGTTACTTTGGTGAAAGAAATTTTGAGTGATGCCAATGACACTTGCATTACGATGATGCCCATTGGGCGTAAACCACAGTTTAACATCTTTTTCGTCTTCGAACATGACCAGGTTCCTGTCGTTTTCGCTTGGAATACAGAAACGATGGAGACGACGGAATCGCATTCACTTCTTCGCAAGAAGCAGTATGTCGACTGCCAGTCTTTGTACCCCCACACAATCCGTTGAGGTGGACGATCGATCAAAGGATATTTATGTTCGATCAAGCCTTTCACAATATTGGTTTTGCCCGAACCGCTGGGTCTGGTAATTAACATGTTAAAGGAATAATACTGATATAAAGCCTCTCAGGTGGCACGATAAACGTATTCGTGGATGACTTTTAAAGTGAGGCAGATTAAGTAGAGAGAGTAGAGGTAGCCATATGAGTGCAGAAGTGTCATCATTGACACGACGACATGCAAAACAAGAGTTTGTATACGATATGTTTTAAATACAATGAAAAAAATGCATTCAAATAAAAACAGGCCAAATTGATAAGTACAACAATAACAAAATTCATCAAACCAATCAAATCTGAATATAAACAAATCACTATACAACAGGTGTTTAGAAGAAAGGTGTGCTATGGACAGTGTGCAATATTCCTGCAGTCTCTTCATTAGTCCAGTCACGCAGTTGTCCTCCCGGAATGGCTTTTTGGGAATGTCCAAGACAGTCCTGTAGTGAAGGGAATGTTCATCCTCGGTGACATGTTCTTCTGGTACTGCAAGAAACACAGGTTTAACATTACGTTTTGCATTGTAGGTTTGAATTGAGGATTACAAAAATTGGCATAATTTGCAATTTCTTTGGTCCAAGCCTCAAAACCCCAGCTTTTTCAGTTTTTAAAATCTGTTTAGTGAGGGTGTAAGTCCAAAGCTGCACAAATATCTTCGTACACATCTTCAGTACCTAAACGTTGACACATTTTATTTTCTCTTTTTAGTTCAAGAAGTATCCAGGAAAAATACAAGGTCTTTTGCAAAACGGGAAAGGCCTACTTTCATGTTTGATTTAGTGGCAATTATTTTTCATAAAGAGTCAACAATCGACTGATAAACTGCGATCCCAGAAAGCAAGTAATAAAATTACGCACGTCGACCCCAGTTCATGGGACACAGTTCTCGTGTTCAGTATCGGTAATTCTTCCCTGTTTGAATACTCTCAATGATTTGTTTCCCCGGAGTACGTTGTATCACTACTGACCAAGGTCGTGGCATTGTAAGTCTTTTGTATGCCTCTTTTTGTCTGATATAATATGTGTACTTTGCACTTATCGTACTCCAGTGGCAAATCAACATGGTTTAGTCATTAACTTACACATTCCACAATTTTTAGACGTTTCCTCTTGAATTATGTTCACATTGAGTAAATTATTTTAGTAAACGTCTGAACTTTCCTCTCAAATTCGTTGAAGTAAGTTTTCGCTTTTGTAAAAGAACTGAGTCACAACAAACATTTCTTCTCTGCCACATCTAGTTGCACAATGTCTGACCACTGCTACACTTTCATCTGAATCAGCTCTCGTATAGTATTTAGATGCCAGTGGTTTCAATTATATTTTGTCAAGATCTAGTTAATGCTTTCTCTCAACTCCACTGGCAAAACCCCCAATGTTTTATTGTAAGGTAATATACTATTTACTATTTTCTCATAGAGCGAAAGTAATGGACAAGGAGTAATTTCACATCACTGTCAGTCTGTGTAATTGTCTTTAATATCAATATAATATTCTAATGTAAACTGGCTAAACGGGGATGATCCAGAGAACTCTGACCAGTATTTTGACTTTATTCACTTTACTTTGGTAAATTTACTGACAGAAGTTCGACAGTTACCAATTGAGATTTTGTTCTTTGAAGTCCCTGCCAAGATCCTTTAATGGTTTTTTTTATTATCGCTGGTCGATATTAAACATTTTGTATTTTTAATAATATAACCTATTGTATGGCGCTAAATAGCATGAAAGTGCTGGTGCGCCGTTAAAATTCAAATAATCAATCATTAATCAACCTCTAAGATCATCTGTTGAAGTTCGATCGGGAATCATAGAATACTACTTTTTCAACTGCGTTTAAATACTTGTGTCAGTATTATCCAACGTTTGACTCCTTTCCAAGCTGGTTTCTTAAACTGCCTGGTGCGCCACTTCAATGAGGACAAACACTGTTTCTAAAGGTCGACTGACGACATGGTTGATGGGTAAACGAACATTCTTGTGCAGTTCGTATGCAGACGTTATAAAGTTTCAATCCTGTGCAGACTGCAAAACTTCTTTCAGTACATCCAAATTCATTCTCATTTTAATCGAGCATGAGATGTCCTTAAAGCCTCAATGGTGACATTTCTAAATTTGTCTGCTTCTGCTATATCCATTTCTGTTTTGCAATTGACCAATATAAAATCCTATCTATTTACGTACACGTATTGCATGTATGTTTATGGTAAGTCATCTGTAAGTAGCCAGATAATTCTGTTTAATACTCTGTCTTGGGTAAATACGTACGCTCTGATGTGACATGTTCCAAACAAACAATTCATGATAACTTTAGAAAAACATCGCCTTCTTTCGTTTTTCTCCTCCTCATTTTCTGAAATGAAGTGTTCCTGCTCCCATGTTTTTTCTTTGAATGGTTTTTATCTTCGGAAATGTGGCAGTCGCTTGCTTCTTGTTTTAATTTCGATAAGGTATCCACATAGTCTGCGAAAATAAGATTCTGAGTTTGGTTGCCCTTGTGGTATTGTTCCGTGTAGAAAGGTGTTACAGTTTTAAAACTCGGTATCACAAGCCCTGTGATTAAAAAATGTCCACACTGACCCACTTTCCCGTAAAAGCGCGTTCTTCCTGAATATGCTAACACATTCGGTCTTGATTGTACTTTTCGGCAAATGTGCGGCACAAGATAAACACGAGTTTACCTTGGCAATGGTGAAATAAAACGGGATGGAACAGTTGTCCTGCTGGAGTCCTGATGATTCCATGTATGTATGTATGTATGTATGTATGTATGTATGTATGTATGTATGTATGTATGTATGTATGTATGTATGTATGTATGTAGGTATGTAGGTATGTATGTATGTATGTATGTATGTATGTATGTATGTATGTATGTATGTATGTATGTATGAATGTAGGTATGTAGGTATGTATGAAGGTATGTATGTAGGTATGTATGTATTTATGCATGCAGGCATGTGTGCCATAGTGTATCCAGAGTCGCATTATGAATTCCTTGAAGTCGATATAATCTTCTCCGTATGGCGACTGCAGCGTAAAGGAAGAGGACAATGCAGACCCTTATTCCTTGCCTTTATATATCAAACCAAGGCTTTCGATAAAGTCAACGGTGACGGATAATTCTCAATCCTGACGAAATTTGACAGCCTTCCAAAGCTGCTTTAAGTCATTCCACGTTGACATGAAAGGCACAGTGCAGTACGATGGCGCAACATCCGACACTTTCACCAGCTGCTTCATATTAAAACATGGATGCTTCCTAGCCCCCACGCTCTTCGACATCTTTGTCGCTCACCTCCTCAAGTATGGCTTTGGGAAGTCAACATAATGAAAATACAGTAATCCTTTTAAAGAGTGCTCTTAAAACTCACCTTTTTCGATTAAGTAGCACGTTATTTTTGTTATATTTTTTATGTTGCGGAATGCATTCATATCTTTGTTCTCATTCAATGCACACTCACGTAAAAACTTTTCTTTCTACGTTCGTGAGTGCAATTTTTGCTCAGTTGTAAACATGACAGCTAGTTATGTAATTTCCTTATACGGTACAATACGCTAGTATTTAATCAAAATTGAATCAACAAATGTTCGCGTGGAAGGATACATGTACTAAATTGTAGCTGTTTAAGTTGCGTATTGTGATTATTAACATTGCTAATACTATAGGTCGGATGAGTATGATTTTGGGAATTTATCAGTGGATATTTTAGCGTATTTACTTCACGTGGTTTGGGTACAATCCTATGGAAACAATATGAATCTTATAGAAACGTTTATAAGTAGACACGATAGCTAATTTGTTTTTGTTTGATTCTAAAAATGTCCAGCTGCTGTCTAACCTTGAATCATCTCTTAAGGATCAAGCATGCATCTTACCTTTACCTCGAAAGAAGAAACACATGTGACATTTGTCATTAGCTTTTAAAACAAAACATATCCATGCACACTTGAAAAAAAATCCCACTCGATTCGATGGCGTTTTGACTGATTATTGTCTTATTAACTCCTTCGAAGAAGCTAAAATGAACATTTCGTAAATATTATAAATTATATATTTGGTTTTGTTTTATTATGTGTAGCACAATTATGTTCATCTGTAATGAATCATTGCATAAAGAAAATTCTACTATACTGTATATTTCCAATTTATACGTATTCTACTTACTCGAATCTCGCATTTACGCGGATTAATATTAAGAAGAAAGCTGTAGAACACACCGTAATACCTTGCCATTCGCGTTTATTCCACCAACACACATCGCACAATATTTTCATTTCGCCTTTATCGACCAGCATATACACTCTCGCATGCGCAGGCACACACATAACAAACACACCGAGAAAGGTAAAAATACTAATGAGTGAACAGTTTATTCAAAAATTAAATACGCTTTTTGAAGTGTTTTGTTTTATTTCAAAGCTTCCTAAGAAAAGGGACTCAAGATACTCTTTAAACATTTCAAATTCAATTTCTTGTTGCAAACACCACACTCTCTGAAAGACATGCCCATTACATCCATCGTTGTTCGTTAAGATTTTTTTTTGTGGAGAAATCACGTTCTGTGAAAAAGATGACAAAGCAAATATGTAGGGTCAATGCACAATAAACAACACAACTATAATATAATGCATGCACCACAAAAACATCGATGAGATAAAGAATGTATACATAAATGTGAAGACACTCGAAAGTATCACTAGATGATATCTCATACACTTGTTCTTTAGCAAATATATCGAACATTAGGTTAATAAAGTATCATTAATGGAAAAATAGACTATAGTGTAATGCATATGTAGCTTACTTTGTGTATGTGACATTAGCCTATGAATGATGATAAATCTGGCGTGCGTACGTGATCTTTGCCTTGTTTTTTAACTATAATTAGTTTCTGTATTGCTTTGTTTTTAGAATTTCTGATAATTTGCTTTTCAAGTGCTTGCATTTGAGAAATATTTTGTGAAACAAGGTAGTTTATACAATGTCATCTAATGTTTATAACTTCTTTTCAAATCCTATCCAAAACGGGTTAGAACCTTAGACAAAAGCCAAGCTTCAACAAGAACTGCAGGAAATCCTATATCAGGAAAGAGAGAAGAGAAGATTGGGAAATTAAGAAAGGAAAAAGATAAAACAGCAGAGAGGGTGAATCGGACAAACTTGAAATAGAGGCGTCCTTTTGCCAAATGGAGCCTTAACGATTTTAGAGCTGTATTTGTCAAATTAGGGGTTTCTGAAAACCAAAAAGAAATGTAAGGAGAGGATAAATCGGACAAACCATTACAGGCGACTTTTTGGTAATCAAAAGCTTCCTCATAAATGCTTAACAGAAGCGTCCACGGGCAAACAGAATTTAAAAAAAAACGACTACATAGTCGTTGTCAACACACCGTTGCTGCTAACGGGTTAACCGAATTAGCTATAGATACGATCTAATCCGACGCGATATCGTGTCCGAGGATCTGATAAATTTATAGTTATAAATCCGTGCAGAGTAGCCTGAGCACCACTAATCAAATTTCTAAATTTATTAAAATCCATATCACCGTCACACCAGTATTGATAAATATTTTTGTAGTGTGTATTTTCCAGTTCCGTTAAATACACATACTAAATTGCAATTTTCTCTGATTATACTTGGAATATGTGCGTATTTTTGAGTTATATATATCACGTCTGTGTTTTTGTGACGTCCTCGAGAAAATATTTTTGCAGGTTTTTTTGTCGTTTCAACATCACATCGTCGTACACAACAAGATTGTTAATTCTTCCATCCAGGTCTTCCACGGGTGGCGCTTCGTCAATATCTGTGATACACTCAACAACATTTTCACTGGCAATTTCTGAAGCATTTTCGTTGTAATCTTTAGCACTTGATAACAATGTTGATCATCCACGCTCTGGGCAACTAAATACAATTTGTCCCAGGTCATATATTTCATTATCATTGTGAGCAGCAATTGAGCTTTACCACTTCCTGAAGGTCCAATGATAATCATCCCAATAGAGTTTGGTAACATATCGTGAAGTTTTACTTGTTGTTTATTCTTTAACGCTGAGAAATCGATCTCTTTCATTTGTTGATATAACATAAAATATATTATGGATCTATATTGTGTGAAATGTAAGAAGCGTACGCCAACTATTGACCCAACGACTGTTACCACAAGAAATAACAGAGAAGTGGTCACCGGCAACTATGAAATATGTGGTACAAAAAATATCGATTTGTGAAAATGGAATCTCAAAGTGATTCATCTACGAATTTTCAAAAAAAAAACGCGGTGGTCATATCGCCGCCAAGTTAGCTAAACACCCAGGGTTACCATGGAGGAAGTATCCAGGTGAAAAACACCTTCCAGGGTATAGTTATTGTGGACCGGGAACGCGATTAGATATCAGACTTGATAGTCAGAATAATCCTAAACCGGGAGAAAATCCAATAAATGCAATTGAGCAGCATGTCGGATATATGATATAGCTTACCAGAGCGGTGATTTACAACAGCGTCATCTCGCAGATGTGAAATAAATTCATGCGTTGAATTTTATCACTGGAAACACCAATTCAAAGAAAAATTGGCTTCATTGTTGATAAAATCTGCCATGAAAGGTAAATTAATATTAGGTGCGAGAAATTAATAACAACATGGAATCTATTTACTATGCTCCGAGAGGATACTGGAGGGGTAAATCAGCAATCAGTAAACTCGCTAGCGCTGCAAAAGTAAAAAATACCACTGCAGCTGATTGGTTATCTAAACAGGCTCTAAGGCAAATTTATATACCGCCGCCTTAACAAATTAACTACTCACATTTTGATGTTACAGTTCCTAATGAAGTTCATCAAGCTGACATACTATTTTTGCCACATGATGGTGGATACAAATACGCGTTAACCGTAGTTGATATTGCGAGTCGATACAAACAAGCAGAGCCGATAAGGACTAAATCATCCACTGAAGTAGCTTCTGCATTTGAGAGAATTTATCGACGAGGTCCTCTGTGCTGGCCAAATCAATTACAAGTTGATCATGGCAAGGAATTTCAGGGTGTATTGTTATCAACAATGAAACATCATAATGTCACCATTAGACGAGGACATGCTGCACTACATCGCGATCAGGCAATTGTTGAACGATTTAATCGGACACTTGCTGAGCGGTTATTTGGATATCAATACGCGAAAGAATTTATTCAGGATAAACGATCTCGTGAATGGGTTATGAGATTACCAGGTGTAGTTACCGCACTGAATAATGAGATTACTAGAACAATCAACATGAAACCTAACAACGCGATTAAAAAGAAGTATATACCTAAAATGGAAATTCGAAGAATTTCACAAAACGATTTAAAAGAACCAATTCTTGGCAATGTCACTGTAACGTATTTATACGAACAAGGAGAGATTAAAGGTGGTAAAAAAAGCTAGTGATCCTATTTGGAGTGTCACCGTACATAAAATATCCGGCATAACACGATCTACGGGTAGACCAGCAATCTATAAATTGGATTCAACTGCTCCTCAGCGAGGATTTACTCGACAACAACTACAGGTGATACCCGAGGATACTCAATTACCACCCCGTGGCCTTAACTAGCACCCCTTCGTCTGTTGCACTCAAGACAAGTCAGCATCACGTTATCTCTGATATGACCATGACAACTATTCTTTCTGTCTACGGTAAATTGGCGAGGATCTTTATCCGACCAATTCCAACGCATTAAACAATTGCAACTCGCGCAGTGATTATTCTGTTGCTGCTTCAGCGTAATTATTAATTCAGCATCAATGTCAAATTCTCTATTATTTTTCTTTTCCTATTGTTTATAACCAGAGAGTTTTTTTTTCTGATTATATTTTTGACGTTGTCAGCGCTGATTGTAGTGTCATTATTATCTTTTGACTCTGTCAGGACAACTCTTCGAAGTTGATTTATTCTCCTCACTCTGGACACTGCAAGATAAATTAAATTTGACCACTCAATGCGATTATCTACTATCCAAACAATTGTCTCTGTGATAGTTAATCCCTGTGAAGAGTGTATTGTCGCTGCGTAACCTAACGTCCATTGGGATTTATCAGCACGCAATGCATCTTCGACGACGCTGATATCAACCAGCACAATATCATTTAACACTAAATTCTGCTTTTCACGTTGTCCAGGATTATCAACCTCGATATTCTGCTTTCGTTTATCCGAAGGTCTATAACATAGCTGTACTGGAAGTGTTGCAAATTTACATTTATGCAATTCAAATAATTTCATCTTAAGTGTATCTGACTATTTTTCTACTTGCGATTATCAGATCGTTTGGTCTCCATACCTCCCAAAAATCATTCATAGGAGTTTCTGAAATTATTTCACGAGCTATTTCACCTTGGATTCAATCCGGTTGTAATCTGATTAGTTGTTTAAACTCGCGTAATTGTTCATCAAGTGATGTATGGTCGGTATTAATCTCTTAGTAATAATCTACGTGTGATTTTAACCAATCATGTGGGGATAAACCAACAAATGGTGGTGGTTCACCATGATCGCCGCACATAATAATTTTGTTGTTTTCGTTGATAACCATTCAAGGAATATTTGTAATATTTTCAACGATACCGTGCATATTTCATCCCACATAATGACATCAGGGATAAATTTATCACCATTCTTTCAGGAGTCCACGCATCACCTTTCCATCGAAAGAAGCTGTGATAAGTACAAGCATTTACCCCACGCTGTATCATCTCTCTTGCAAGTCTATGAGTTGGTGTTAACACAATCATGTTTAATTGATCTTTAAATAAATCACCCGCCACAACCGTGTAAGTAAATATTTTTTTATCTACATACAGGATCAGAGATCGGTGGTGCATTGGAAAATTCTGATAATTGGTTGCTTTTTAAATATTTATCGTTCATCGTAACATCAGCAGATTTACAATATTCATATTCTTGTGGCGTCTCCTTTTTAAATCTCCATCATCCCCACGCTTCCTCCGGGGATGTGAATTCAGCCACTTCTGATCTGTATTTGTTGTGTATATACATCGAATCAGTGGCTACTCTAACCGCGGTATTAGGAAATCTATTTATCATCAAAAATAGATTAATAACAGTATAACTAAGCTTAGATGATCTTAAGTGTGTATATTGGGAACTAAATCCATCACAGTAGGTAAAAATTGTACCCAACTTAGTCCCATTGGATAGAAAAGCATCTTTACGAGTTACAAGTTTTCCATGTTTCGTTAAATCTGCTACAATAAAATCGTATTCATCGCTGTCTATGATCAACCGCGAGGAATATTTTGCATTGTCATACCTTCCACCTTGAGTAAATTTACCGATTATTCTTCGTCCTAAATCTTTTACTTGCCTGTTTTCAATTTCAAATAACTGCCTAGACAAATCTATGATTTGTTGTTCATTGAAAATCTCCGATTTTTCATTCGAAGAATTTCCATCAGGAAATTGTTTTTGTTGTTCGCTAATTATACTATCTAGATCGGGTTGTGGTAGCCAAATTTCTTTCTGAGCTCGATAACACACAATTGCTTCGGAAATAATCAGCGATATCAGCATACCACAATCAATCATGTATCTCAATAACACAATTGGCATCCAGTGTTTTTCAGACATATGTCTACCAATCCAAACATAACTACACGGATGTAACCCTGCAGCTAATTGAAATGATACCACACGAGCGAATCCAGTTAAATCAAAATCAGGCAATGGACCATTAACAGAAACACGAGTCATTTCATGTGTGGGGTGTCCAAATCGTTTAAAGTATTCAGCACATTCTCCATATCCTAGAAAACTCCCTGAATAACACGCATATATATCAATTGAAATCATACCCTCGCGGTGGTATTTTGTATTCCACAGTCCTCCATGGCCGAATTCAAGACAGCTTGATTTAACATCCAATAAATAATCACTTCGTGTTGGACGTCATGAGTTATTTTCTCGTGCAAATTAAGCTACCACTGATGGAATCGTAAAACTATCCGTGAGTAGTTTTTCATGGAAAGTATTCGAGTTTTCACATGAGTATTTTACAGCGGTATTTTTCATTCTCGAGTGTAACTCTTCGTTGCGATATAATTCTTCATTCGGTCTTACCAATTGATCAAATCCTGATTCGAAATCTTCAGCGCAGCAAAGTAGCCACAATGACAAAGGATCATCTTTACACAACGCATGAATAGCATCGAATAACTTTTCTTCATAGAACACATCCTTACAAAACTTCCCAGGGATATATCTTACGGTTCTATCTCGTGGAAATACATTGACTGCTAGTGTCCACGCGTGTTTGTTATGATCAATAGATTCAATTGGAGCTCCTTTTTTGATTTATATTTTGATTTGTGTAATACTTCTCCGGTTATCGTCGCTACCGATATTGAAAATCTTAATGACGTTTCTAATTTGATTATATCTTGAATTGTTGCCCCATCCTTCACTGTCCATTCCCTTTCGGTTATTTGTTTACGTCTTTGTTCAGTTATTTAATTTCTCCGGGATGCATTCGTGAAGTGTTCCATTACTCGTTCTGCTACACAATTGAGTGGCAAAGCCACTGACGACGTTTTCATAGGTGTTAGTTTTTCAATATTTGGTTTATCATTTAAACGGATATATCCCATAAACAACTTCTGTTACAGGATAAGATCTCTCGTAGTATGGTTTGTCAATTCCAGTTAGAATTCCTGGTCTGGAATCTCGACTAACGATGACAGTTTTTTATCTTTGATAATTGGTTCAAATTCATCTCTGATAATCTTTTTCCCATCATCTACGATAATGAATTTCATTCTAAAAAAATACCTTTTTTCCCAAGATGTGACATTATCTCAGGTGCTGTTTTTTCGTTGATGGTAGCATCCATTGTGGGTACATTGACATCATAACAATAATTCGAAATATCGACCACGTATGAGATGCTCCATCGCGCTTAAATTCATTAAAACAGTCGCTGATTTTACTCAGTATGGTTTTATCGTCTATTAGATTTTTTGGTATATCAGAGATTATATCGAGATTAAATCAGGCATTTTCCAGGGCGTAATTTTTGATAATCTCTCGAACTCCTTCATATTATAATTAAAACAAGTATCTAAATAGGGAGTTTTTTATATAATGACTCATTGCAAATGGCTCATGATTGGATCAGTAACCTCGTTTAATAAATCATGCAGAAATGAGTTATGTGGGTATCATATGCAAAGTTTTCGTCGAGGAAGTAATGGACCACTACCTTGCATACAATGTGGGGTAGGAGTAAAGGGAATATCACAGTTGTGCCTCGGTCGTGGTGGTAAACGATATAGAGAGTTGAAGCGCTATTATGACAAGAGAATCAAAGATTCCATCAATGAATCTGACAACGTCAACGACAAGATCATAAGAACTCTACAAGATTTCGTTGATAGATTTTCCAATATCATATTTCAACCAAAAAATGAACTAGACAAACAAAGTACTATGTATATAAATTAACCAAGAATTTCAACCGCATCCATTGATCAGTGATTATGAAGCGTCTCGTGACGGTATTGTCAGAAATCGTAGGCTGAAGAAGTCAGTTGGTGCTATGACTAATCAAGGATATTTGGTGTTTGGCACCGGAAAGAAAACTAATCATAATCACCGATTCGTCTTCGAGGTGTTTAATGGAATGATCAAGGATGGTCTTGTTATTGATCACATAAATGGGATTAAGACTGATAATTCTTTGAATAATTTACGAGCTGTTACACAAAGTGAGAATACTGCATCTGGGAAAACTGGTACTTATAAATCAATTGGGGTGAGATCTGTGAAATCATTTAATACAGCAACTAACGAGGAGATAATATTTCAATCAATGACTGCAGCCGGTTGATATTTCGGTATTTGCGAACCCTCAGTACGACTCGTTGCCGAGGGAATAACCAAGATGGCGATTTCCAGAAAAAACGGACAAAAAATTATGTTTACTTATATCTAACTATCTGTATTTTGCATTATTCTATATTATCATTAAGGGGAATAACTCGTTTAGGTATATTACGGCCTAACACAGTTACTGATCTTAAACACTGTCACCTAAATTCGATGGTAGTATCTGATTGGTTGGTTTCGCTATCATGAATCTCAACTTGATATAATCAATTTTCTCTTTTTGTAGAAAACAAATACAACTGTTTGTAAACACTTCGTATTTGATTCGTTTTTTTTTAGTGTCTTTTTCAATTATTCTGTCTTACTTCAACGTTGTCAATGATCAGTATATAACACAACAAAGAATTAAATCACCACACCTTTTTGTGCTGTTTGCATGTATAAACAGCTTATATACCCTATCGTCTCTTATACTATTGGGGGATTTTAGCGGTCGAAAATCATACATGTGATCATTACAACCTATACACTTTCCCAGTGTATGGGTACTCTTTTGGTATTCATACAACCTAGGATTGTGTCTAGGTTGTAATGATCACGTAGGAATGTAGACACTTCCCCGTCATTGTATATATCCATTCATTATCATAAATTCATCCGTTTCAGTCATTGTCATTGAATACAATTCGCGATAGGACTCGATTAGGGAATTGTAATATAATCACGCCATTGAAAGCATTAATTGTATTTATAATCCTTTCAAATTCAGTCTAATGTATATATGTAAATATGTATATATGTATATATGTATATATGTATATATATGTATATATGTATTTGTGATGTCATTCCCTAAGCGTACCTTCTTAGATTTCTAACCCGTTGTTTGACGAGTTAGAAATCTTCATAGGAGATTATGTTTAGTGGTACCTGTATTGTTATAACCTCTATGTGTCTCCGATATGAAGATACCTGAGGCGCATATGGAGGTCATCATATATAATCGCATATAATCGCATAATATCCCTATGCGTGAGTAAAATGAACAACAAATTACCACGAACGGGTTCCATAACGCATAAATATCTCTGGACGTGCTAAGTTGACCAACATCTTATCACGTAGAGAGTTCATTTTTGTCGTTTTCAATTAAAAGTATATAATTATATAAAAAATATATTTTTCAAAAATAAATCATGAAAATATTAATAAGATTATATCTGAAAAAAACAATATTGAAAAATATTGGGATTTAACTATCAGAAAGGTTAGATTGTGATCAGATTCTTTCCGAGTACGAACATATACAAGAAAATATGCAACGAAATCGGTACATATTACCTAAGTTATATGCATTTATTAAGCGGAGTCAACAGGCAATTTATGATTCTTTCAAAGAAAATGACGTAGACAGGTTTGTCCCGTTATTTGCTATTGTGGAAAAAATTAGAAAGGATTTAGGTCTTCAATATGAGATCAAGCGTGAAATTAATTCAAAAATTCGAAATAATAAAACGATTTTCCGCAAATCTGAAGAAAAAAACCCACTTGTTACCTCAGTGAAGTTATAAATAACGCCACATAGGTAAAATTCTCACTATGTATAATACCTGTTGAAGCGCGCTTACTCAACTAGAACAAAAAATTTGTAAAGACAGGTATACGACTAGGAAGTAAAATGTATAATACCTGTTGAAGCTCGCTTACTCAACTAGAACAAAAATTTGTAAAGACAAGTATACGACTAGGAAGTAAAATTGTATGACATGTATAATACCTGTTGGTAGATTAACTACACGGTAGAATGCTGTGGGTGGGGTTAATCTTTTTTTTCATTGGAAATCCGTTGAAATTACTATTTTTTTTAGCTCATCTGTAAAATCTTTTTAAGATTTTCCACAGATATACATGAGTGAGCGTATTGCATTATTTTATCACGGTTTAATCGTACCGCGGTTATAACGTTTTGTTGAAGCTTTAACAGTTGATAATCCGTCAATAAAAACTTCTCCTTGCCTAGGTTATATATGACTATATCCACGTAGAACTCGCTTTGTGATTTTCCACTGAGTATCTCTCTGATAGCGTGTTCAAGAAGATCTTTGTCGAGAACTGATACTAAAACATTTTGATACATTATAGATTTAATGCTATAGATTTCTAATTATGAAAAGTTTCTTTAAGAACTTGAAAGTCCTTGAAAAATCCTCTCAGGATTTTTACGATTTCACATCCAGCGTGATCTGTAATGTTTCCCCACGAAGATCAATCAAGCTGAAATCCTGATCGGTTATTCTAAAATTCATCCTGATTATGAGTCTATTAGTGTTTTCCAAGTAGGTTAAATGAGGTGGATTTTTCACTATGAGACTTCCCGGAGAAACATCCGGAGAAAACGTATAGAGAATATATCCAAGATCGGCATTGTTTGATTTTATCCAAGATCGGCATTGTTTGATTTTGAAACGTCAATTGCAAAACTCCCTAGGATTATATCACAGATAACATGTATCGCAATAACAGATTATATATCAATGTTGCCGGGGGATCTGTGTTTTTTGTTTTTATACACCGAATTCGTCGATGATAAAATTGCTTCTGGAGGATTTATTTTAAACCATAACGCATGAATTTGTGGGAAGAATTAGTCAATGAGTTTTCTCAGCGATGCTTTCAACGCTGGCACATCCCAACCTGGAAATTTAACAAAGACTAAATTATTATCGGTGCGTGAAAATACTCTTTTGAACTTTTTCTTTTAGGAAGATAAATCTGTATGGACAAACGAAAGTAATCTATCATTGAGATAACTCATATCAGCGATAATTTGATTTAGTTGTTGTTGTTGTTGTTTGATTGTATCACGCTGAGTTGTTAAATCGAGTAGTAGAGATCGTAATAGAAGATCTCTCAATTGTCCCAATTTTGTTTGGAATGTTTGTTTCATCGCGTTGAAGATCCCAGTAAGGGATTTCTCTGTGCCTATAATCGCACCTCCAACACCAAGATTAAATCTCCATATTATTCTACCATACGTGTTTTATTCGTAACCTTTAGTTATATTAGTTTCTGTTCCGTCGAAGACTTGATATAAAGTCTTTTCATAAATGTCTTGAGGTCGTAGAAAACTGATGTCGATGTTGTAATTGAACTTTGGATCTATCGCGGGTAAATCATCAGTGAAGAAATCAGATTTTACAGGTTCTGATAACACGTAATGAACCGCAGGAAGATTTTTGAACCATGTTGCGCGAATCCGTGGGAAGAATTCATCGATGGTATCGCTGAGTTTTCCTCGTAACGATGGTACGTTATATCCTGGTAGCTTAAACGTTGGAATATCTTCGACGCGGATATTATGTTTTTCTGCAAAAATTGTTCTCGTTAAGGGGTTAACAGCATTGAGAATCATTTGAATTACTTCTAAGTTATAGATGTCCGTATCATCGATACTTTTATTACACACTTCCAAGTATTTGATAACTTCATTTCGGTTAGTTGGAATTGTATTAATTGCTGCTATCAAATAACCTCTAAATAACTCGAATTTCTGATTCATTTTTGTAAAATCTTTAGTAATAGTTATATCATCAAGGGAAAAAGGCAAATAATGGGCAATATAACGTTTAATCTGTAGTTTAGTAATATCAAAACCGTGATAATCTTCTTTCGTGGAAATATAGTCGGATTTCAATGGCTTGCGTGGTAGATCCTTTATATCAACGGTACCTGGAATAAATTCTGGATACCCCAATAAGGTTATAATTGAATTGTTATATATATCTACGGAGTAGTGGGGTGAATTTATCTCGATGACCATTGACAATAGTGGTTCGTGTCCTTTTATCTCAATATGGTATTTATCATGTTCATCCTTAACGTCGATTTTATTTGGCCCTGTGATTGCTTCGATGGATTCTATGATTGTTTCATTGATATATTCGATGTCAAATGCGCCCGTGGGTAGATGTATTGTATGCGTTTCTGGTTCACCTTTAGTACCATCTGGTTTGACTTTTCTATATGAAAATGTAAAACTGTTATTTGGAAGTTTAACATTAAACGGTTCTGATCGCACATTAGGCCAACTGTAAAAGCATCTTAACTGCGTTAGCGCTATCTCAGATGCTGCCAGCGGAGGGTTAAATTCGACGCTGAACTCTGGTGTTTTCGTTATCAGCGAGATTAATTTTGTTTTTGTCGTGGTAGTATTTGTTGCCATTTGTTGAAGCAGTTCTTGTGACGATGACATTATTGAAATTACTTTGTAATTTCTAATTATCGTTTTCCAATTTTGAAATCGTTGAATCATACAACCGGACCATTTTCGAGAATTCCTCGTCGGATATTATCTGATCATCAATCGATGTCGAAATCAACATTGACAATTGCGAGTATGCATTTGACACAGTAACAAGTTTAACCGCGTAGTCGTGCAATTTCTGTTGAGAACAAGATAATATTTTCTTTGTTATCCCGGTGAATACTCCTGAGATTGCTGTGGCCACGGAAATACAAATTGGAACAGCAACCGGAGCTATCATAGTTACCGAAGAAAGTATTATTCCAGCGCTGGCAATTATACCAGATACCGAGTACTCAGCTACATCTATGACGGTGATTCTCCGCTGATATTTTTTGTTTTTATTTCTATATTCTCCGATTAATGCTTCAAGTTTATCTTGAAATTCTTTGACGATGTTTTAACGATATTGAAACACCGATGGCACTATTGTTGACATTTTTATCTATTAACTTGGAAAACAATTTCAATGAAAACTTTTAAAATCCTTTGGTGATAATTCTACGAATTTTAGTTTAGTTGTTTACTTTAAAGCTGCTACGAATTCCACATACCACGTTGTTGAAACCCTAGCTTTGGTGTTATCCGTGGATGTAATCGTGAATTGTTCCATCGCATCCTTATCGATGATCGTTGATATTGTATTATTGACCCCAGATGAACTTGACGATGATATATTAAACTGAGTTGGTGTCACTAACGTTAATCGATAAATTCCTTTTACGGTTGCAGTGATATTTAATATGTTATTTAGTGGAGTCCACGTAAATGATCCGTGTTGAACCGTGTACACTAAGTTGATAGTTCTATCATGGGGAATTTTTGTTTTTTCAAGTATTGTTATCATCCTTGTTGCATCTTCTTTGATGGCGTTGGTAGCAGTTTTAAAACCATCAATGGATTTTTTAATAACCGCGATTGAATCTGAAATCGATCTCTCTTCGCGAATAACACCTAACCGGGAATTAATCGCGGTTATTTCATCGAGTTTTGTAATAATATTTGCAAGAGTTGTTTTAATATCATCTGGTTTTGCACCCTTTCCGAAGAACTTTTCGATAGCGTCATTGTTTTTTCTAAAATTTCTTCGTAAACTGGTAAATTGATCAACATGAGAATCAAAATCAGTTCGTAATTTTGGTAAATTGTCGACGGTGGCTTTTACTTGTGCGATATGTAAATCAGGGAATGCACGCGGAACACCAAAGAAGTTATTGATTGGAGATTCAATGGTGTCAATGATATCCTGTTGGAGTTGATTAAATTTGGTTATATGATCGTTATATTCGTCACGTAGTTTTTTCATATTAATGGCGGAGTCACCAGCGGTGACTTTAACGTCATCAATGATTTTTTGTCATCCCGTTAGAGCATATATTTGATCAGATAATTTTTTTAATTCATCTAAGTTTGCTATATATGAGATAGCTCCGTTGGTTATTTTTTTACTTGTCCGATAGTAACTCCTTCTTCGGAAACAGGTGGTACTGATCTTTCAAAAATATTTGCCATGTTATATATTACATGAATCTCTTTAAGTGATTTTTGGATGGAAAATTCGTAGGTGAAAATCCGTAGGATTTTCCATTTTCATTTATGAATTTCATCATTGTGTAATCGTGGATAGCTTTGTGAGGTAATTTAGAACTCGTCGAGATAGCTGTTAACACGTTAAGTACCTCTCGTCCACATATTGGAGGATCTGTTAATGTTTGTGTGGGTAACGTTGAATACTAAAATGGGATTTTGGAAAATTCAGATACATATTTGATAAATTCAGTTAGGGGTGGTAATCCATATGAATCAAAATAAACGATACAACGTAGATATATTGCGTAACAAACCCAATGAGTTCCAGGTCCAGTGTTGTCATCAATATTAAGTATACCAGTTTCTGGTATTTGTGGTTGTGCTGGTAATTGATCTTTCATGAATACACCTCTGAAATGTTTTATTGGGAGTTTCTTTACTGCGTCAGCGAGGTCAAAATTAGACATTGGATTTATCCGGGTTTGTAATGTCTTGTGAACCGACTTCCAAGTAGTCTGAATCCCTTTCCCTTTTTTTATATACATTCCCAAAAATTTTACCTATAAGATTGCTAACAGCAGCACCAGCAGCGCTTAGTCCAAGTGCTTTAAGAGCAGGAATAGCCAGTGCAGCAAGAGGAAATATACCGCCGGTTTTAATCATATCGTTGACTGCGGCTTGTGAAAAAGTCAATTTAACTCTTGAGCAGCAGAGAGGGTGAATCAGACAACATTTTTAGACAAGTTTTCACTGAAATCACGCTTAAAAACAATGAAACCAATGACATCAGGCCCCAATGTGGGTGTGAATCTGATATCGTTTCATGGATTAGGATCAAATCAAAAAAACAACATTTTCAATGAAATCAGGTCCAAAAAAAATCAATGAAATTAATGAAATCCTCCATCAATTTTTTGGGGAAAGGGATTACAACGTCGTTGTCACTCACCCTCTCTGCTGCTAGAACTTTCAGTTCTGGGTTAACCGAATATTTGATCCAGTCCGATACGATATCGTGTTCGAGGGTCATGTAAATGTATTGTTACAAATCCGTGTGGGGCAGACTGAGCATGACTAAAGAAATTTCTAAATTGATTGAAGTCCATATCAGAACACCATGTCTGCCAAATATTTCGTAGCGTATGTGTATCAACGCCGTTGAATACAGCAAGCATATTACAGTTATCTCTAATCACTTTTGGAATCTGAGTGTAGCGTTAAGTGACATAGATCACATCAGTGTTTTTATGCCTGCCTCGGGAAAATATTCTAGCAGGATTTTTTTGATTATCTAACATGACATCGTCGTATACAACTAAATTGTTGATACTTCCATCGAGGTCATTCACGGATGGCGCCTCGTCAATATCGGTTATAAATTCAATAACATCCTCGCCGGCAATCTCTGAAGCGTTTTCATTAAAATCTTTTAGCACTTCATAGCATCGTTTATCATCTACGCTAGGGGCAATTAAATACAACTTATCCCACTTCATCCATCTCATTATTAAATTGAGCAACAATTGCGTTTTACCGGATCCATATGGCCCGATTATAATTGCGCGGATAGAGTTTGGTAGCGCTGCATGATGCTTCACTGGTTCTCTTGTTTTAGTCGCTGAAAAATCAATTATATTCATATCTCTATACATAAATTATGGATCTATATTGCGTGAAGTGTAAGGCGCGTACTGGCACAGATGACTTCACGATGATTACAACTAAAAATAACCGATCAGCGCTTTCTAGTAAATGCGTACAGTGTAGTACAAAGAAATTTAGATTTGTTTCTAAACCCAAGGAACCCAAGGAACCCAAGGAACCTTCAAAAAAAACGAGGAGGTGATATCGCTGCCAAATTAGCAAAACTCCCTGGAACCCCATGGGCAAAATACCCCGGAGAAAAACACCTTCCAGGGTATAGTTTATGTGGACCGGGAACAAGACTTGATATCAGACTCAATGATCAAAATCAGCCCCGACCCGGTGAGGAACCAATAAACGCTATTGATAAGGCCTGTCACCTTCATGATGTTGCTTATAAAAGTAGCAATTTGCAACACAGGCATCTAGCAGATGTGAAATTAATTCATGCGTTGAATTCTATCACTGATAAATCCTTCAAAGAAAAATTGGCTTCATTTTTGATAAAATCGGCTATGAAAAGTAAATTGATGTTAGGTGCTGGTAATTAATAACAACATGGAATCTATTTATTATTCCCCAAGAGGATACTGGAAGGGTAACGCTACAATCAGTAAACTCGCTAGTGCTGCAAAAGTGAAAAAAACCACTGCGGCTCATTGGTTATCCAAACAGGCACTATGGCAAATTTATCTACCACCGCCTAAACAAATTCAATTCTCGCATTTTGATGTAACCGGACCCAATGAAGTTCATCAGGCTGATATATTATTTCTGCCACATGATCGTGGTTACAAATATGCGTTAACTGTAGTTGATAATGCAAGTCGATACAAAGAAGCAGAACCGTTAAAAACAAAATCGGCCACTGAAGTGGCTTCTGCATTTGAAAGGATTTATCGAAGGAGTCCTCTGCACTGGCCAAATCTGTAACAAGTTGATCCGGGCAAGGAATTTCAGGGTGCAGTGTTATCTACAATGAAATATCACAATGTCGC
Source organism: Unio delphinus (assembly GCA_029339505.1). NCBI lineage: Eukaryota > Metazoa > Mollusca > Bivalvia > Unionida > Unionidae > Unio > Unio delphinus. Next base: position 9,988,904 of record JAQISU010000162.1, read on the forward strand.
TATCAGACGAGGGCACACTGCACTGCATCGTGATCAGGCCATTGTAGAACGATTTAATCGGATTCTTGCTGAACGGTTATTTGGATATCAATACGCAAAAGAATTCATCCAAGAAAAAAGATCCCGTGAATGGGTTAAGAGATTACCAGGTGTAGTTACCGCACTGAATAACGAGATTACTAGAACCATCAACATGAAACCTATCAACGCGATTAAAAAGAAGTCAATACCTGAAAAACCACAAAAAGATTTTAGCGTTTCCCAACCATTTCTTGGTAGTAATGTCATTGTGAGGTATTTATATGAACCAGGAGAGCTTGAGGGTGGCACAAAAAGGGCTACTGATCCTATTTGGAGTGTTACTACGCATAAGATATCTAGTATAACACGATCTACGGGTAGACCTCCAATCTATAAACTGGATTCAACTGCCCCTCAACGGGGTTTTACTAGACAAGAATTACAAGTGATACCCGAGGATACTCAATTACCACCCCATGGTCTTAACTAGCACCATTGCGTCTATTGCACTCAAGACAAGTCAACATCACATTATTTCTGACATGACCGAGATTGTTATTTTTTCTGTCTATTGTGAATTGGCGAGGATCCTTATCCGAATACTGCCAACGCATTATACAATTGCAACTCGCGCAGTGATTATTCTGTTGTTGCTTCAGAGTAATTATTAATTCAGCATCAATATCAAATTCTCGTTGTTTTTTTTTTGTCTTGTTGTTTGTAACCGGAGAGTTTTTTATCAATAATATCATCTATTGTGGTGTCATTATCATCGCCAATGATTTCATCATCGCCACCAATGATTTCATCATCGAAGACAATTCTTCGAAGTTGATTTATTTTTCGTACTCTAGACACTGCGAGATAGACTAAATTCGACCATTCTATGCGATTATCTACCATCCAAACAATTGTATCCGATATAGTCAATCCCTGTGAAGAGTGTATTGTTGCTGCATAACCTAGCGTCCATGGGGATTTATTAGCACGCAATGCATCTTCAACAACATTGATATCAACCAGCACAATATCATTTAATACGAGAATCTGCTTTTCACTCTGTCCTGGAATATCAACTTCGATGTTCTGTTTTCGTGTATCCGATGGCCTATAACAGAGGGGCACTGGAAGTGTTGCAAATTTTTGTTTATGCAATTCAAATAACTTCATCTGAAGTGTGTCCCTGACTATTTTTCTACTCGCAATGATCAAATCATTTGGTCTCCACGCTTCCCAAAACTCATTCATGGGGGTTTCCGAAATTATTTCACGGGCTATTTCACACTGGATTCTATCCGGTTGTAATCTAATTAGTTTCTTCAATTATTTTAATTCATTATCAAGTGATCTATGATCGGTATCACTTTCTTCATAATAGTCTACAAAACCCTTTAGCCATTCATGTGGAGATGCACCGACAAATGGTCGTGGTTGGCCGTGATCACCGCACATGACGACTTTTGTATTCTTCAATAACAACCACTCAAGAAATATTTTTAAGACATCTTCTGACACTGTGTCTATTTCATCCCAAATGATAATTTCAGGAATAAATTTCTCTCCCATGCGCTCAGGAGTCCATTTATCTCCCTTCCATCTAAAGAAACTATGATAAGTGCAGGCATTTACCCCTCTCTGTATCATTTATCTTGCAAGTCTGTGAGTCGGTGTAAGCACAATCATTTTTGTGAAATCCGTAGGATTTTTCCCACGAAATAACTCAATAGCCCGGTTGTTTTTCCTGACCCACCACAGCCGTTTAAATAAACTGTTTTATATCTACAGATTGGATCAGAAATCGGTGGTGCACTAGAAAATTCTGAACACTGATTGCTTTCTAAGTAATTATTTTCAATGGTAACATCTGCTGATGGAATATAATCATGAAGCATTTCTTTCTTAATTCTCCATGTTCCCCATTTCTCGTTACCAGTAGCCTTAAAATCAGCCATTTTGCTATTTATGTAAAACGAGTCAGTAGCAACTCTAACTGCAGTGGTAGGAAATCTATTGATCATTGAAAATAAATTAAAAGAAGCATAACCAAGCATAGAAGCTCTGAAATGTGTGTACTGCGGATGGTATCCATCATTGTAGGTAACAATTGTACCCAATTTGGTTCCATCGGACAGAAATGCGTCCTTACGATTGACATATAGGCCCCTATTCGTTAGATCCGCGATTACAAAATCGTATTCAGCGTTGTCTATAATCAATCGTGAAGAATATTTCGTATTATCATCTTTGCCACCTTGGGTAAATTTACCGATTATTCTTCGTCCAAGATTTTTTGCTTCATTGTTTCTGATTTCAAATAACTGTTGGGACCAAACCATGATTTGTTGTTCATTAAAATCAGGAAACAGTTTTCGCTCTTCGCTAATTATTTTTTCTAGATCAGGTTGGGGTAACCAGACTGATTTCTGTGCTCGATAGGATATAATTGCTTCACTGACAATTAATGATTTTAACATCTTACAATCAAGCATATACCGTAATAACACTATTGGCATCCAGTGTTTTTCAGACATGTGTTTACCAATCCAAAGATAACTACACGGATGAAGTCCTGTAGCCATTTCAAATGATACTACACAAGCGAATCCGGTTAAATCAAAATCAGGAAGTGGTCCATTAATAGCAACACGGGTCATTTCGTGTGTGGGGTGTCCAAATCGTTTGAAATATTTCTCACACTCTCCATACCCAAGAAAACTTCCTGGATAACACGCAATCATATCAACTGAAATAACGGTATCAGCGGTGTATTTTGTGTTCCATAATCCGCCGTGGCTGTATTCAAGACAGGACAATTTGACATCTGATAAAAACTCACTTCGTGTTGGTTTCCACGCGTTTTTCTTTCTAGCAAAATGTGCTGCAATGGATGGTACTGTGAAACAGTTTGCTAATAATTGATCGTTGTTGAAATCTTCGATTTCCTCCCCAGAAAACTCACTAGCTTGTTGTTTCATTTGATTATGCAGCTCTTCAGTACGTTATATTTCTCCGTTAAGCCTTACAAACTGATCAAATTTGCATTCTTCGTCTGAATTACTATGAAATAGCCACACTGACACAGGATCGTTTTTACTCAAATGGTAAATAGCATCAAATAATTTCTGCTCTGAAAAAAACTCTTCGGTTCCAAACAGAGTTTGGGATAGATATTTTACGGTTCTATCCCGTGGGAATATTGTTGCTGCAGATGACCACGCGTGTGCGTTATGATCAATAATTTCAATGGGGGTTCCCTGTGATTTATATTTCGATTCGTATAATACTTCTCCGGTGATTGTCCTTACCGATATTGGAAATCTTAATGATTTTTCTAATTTAGTTATATCCTGAATTGTTGCTCCATGCTCTTTTACCGTGAACTCCCACTCGGTTATTTTTTTTCGTCTTAGATCAGTTAGTTTATTTCCCCGGGACGCATTTGTGAAGTGTTCCATTATTCGTTCTGCTACACAAGTTCGCCCTGTCGAATATTTAGTGGGTGCTAGTTTTGAAATATCAGGTTTTTCATTGAGCGGATAGATCCCGTAAACAACTGCTGTGACAGGATAAGATCTTTCGTAGTAGGGTTTATCAATTCCAGTCAAAATTCCCGGTTTTGAATCCTGATTCACGGTGACAGTTTTTTTACCCCTGAGAATGGGTTCAAATTTATCCCTAATAATCCATTTGCCATCCTCACGGATAATGAATTTGATTCGGAAAAAATGACTTTTTTCCCCAACATTTGAGATTATCACAGCTGCTTTTTCATCATTCATGGTAGCGTCAACAACACCATCAATTCGAAATGTTGACGAACAATAAGATGCTCCATCACGCTTGAATTCATTAAAACAGTCTCTGATGGGTTTATCAAGAATTTTATTCTTGGGTGTATTAGAAACTATATCAAGATTGAATTGAGCATCCTTCCATGGTGATCTCATGTTTCCGTCTAATGGACGTTTTGGACGTTTTTTTGGTCTATCGATATTAAATCTAGGATTGATTTTCAATAATCTCTTAAACTCTTTCATGTTTCCCTCTCTTGGACGTTTTGGACGTTTTTTGGGTTTATCGAGATTAAATCTAGGATTGATTTTCAATAATCTCTTAAACTCTTTCATGTTTCCGTCTCTTGGACGTTTGTTACGTTTGTGTCCGTCTATTGGACGTTTTTTGGGTCTATCGAGATTAAATCTAGGATTGATTTTTAATAATCTCTTAAACTCTTTCATGTTTCCGTCTCTTGGACGTTTTGGACGTTTTTTTGGTCTATCGAGATTAAATCTAGGATTGATTTTCAATAATCTCTTGAACACTCTATCAGCATTGAATTTAGCATTTTTCGAAGTCAATCTCTTGAACTCCTTCATGCTATATATAAAACAAGCATTTAAATGAAAGATTTATGTATAATGAATCACTGCAAATGGCTCATGATGGGAAATGTAACCCCGTGTAACAAATCATGCAGAAAAAATGAATACTGTAGGTATCATATGCAAAGTTTTCGACGTGGAAGTCTTGGTCCGTTACCCTGTATTCGATGTGGGGTTGGGGTCAAGGGAAGATCACAATTATGTATTGATTGTGGTGGTAAGCGATGTAGGGAATTGAAGCGTTATTATGATAAAAGAATAAAAAATGGACAATCCATCAGAAATTATGACCCTGAAAAAGTCTTTGACCCTGACAACATCAAGGATAAAATCATAAGAACCCCGCAAGACTACATCGAAAGATTTTCCAGTGATGTAATTATTGAACCAAACACTGAATTAGACAAACAATAGAATAGTATATATGAACCAAGAATTCAGACAGCACCCCTTGATTACAAATTATGAGGCATCTAGTGATGGTACTGTCAGAAACCGTAGACTAAAGAAATCAATTGGTGTTGTGAATAATCACGGGTACTTGATGTTTGGCGCTGGAAAGAAAACTTATCTCAATCATCGTTTCGTGTATGAATGTCATTATGGTTTGATCGAGGATGGTCTTGTTATTGATCATATCGATTCTAATCGAAAGAATAATTCTTCATCAAATTTACGAGTTGTTACACAGAGTGAAAATAATTCATCTGGAAGGACTGGGAAATGCTCAAAAGGGGCGAGACCAGTAAAATCTTTGAACGAAGAAAAAATATTTAAATAGATATATGAAGCCGGTAAATTTTTCGATATTTGTGGATCCTCAGTACGATTCGTTGCAGAGGGAATTTATCAATCTGCTATTTCAAAAAAGAGCGGACAAAAAGTTCAATTTAGTTATGTCTAATGCGTCATAATTTCCAATTAGAGATATGTCATTCTTATAGAATAATGAATTCTGAAAACATGAATAGCATCATAGTTGAAATAGCAAAATTGAAAAATCAGGATATCAAACTATCAGATGGGTTAAATCCTGATCAAATTGTGTCTGATTTTCAGGATATAGAATACGGAGTAAACAACAATAAATATATGCTACCCAAGAAATATGCACACATCAAAAGAATTCAGAATTCTATTAAAGACTCTCTTTCATTTTCCAATGACATCAGTGTGTTCGTCCCGTTGTATACTATCGTAGAAGGAATACGAAAAGAATTAGGTAACGAATACGAATTGAAAAAAGAAGTCAACTCTAAAATTAGAAACCTACGAGCATTAATTCAAGAAAATTGATTACCCGACCATTGATTGCCTGACCATTTGTCATTCCGACCCTCATTTTTTTTAGCCGACCCTCAAAGGATATGTCAAAAATCGATGGACGATGTGTCAGATTGATCAAAACTAGAATGTTGAAACTATCAGTATTATTTATTTTATATACAATTTTGATACTTTCAACATCAATGATAGAGCTGTTAAAACAACAAAATAACACTTCTATGACCGTATCAAAAATCATCCGACATGTCATTGATGGCGAAACTATCAGTATTATTTTATTTATATACAATTTTGATACTTTCGCCACACCTGATAGAAGGTGTTTCACGATGAAATAACACTTCCATGACCGTATCAAAAATCATCTGACATGTCAAGTGTTTTGCAATTGAAAAATGGTTTCTGATTTCAAAAAATGGTCAATGAAGCATTAACAACCCGATTGGCTCGTGAACGACTGGATGCAATCAGGAGATTTGTACCAATTCGTGACTCTGTAAGAAGTAAACTGCAACAACGACAGAGTTTACAAACTGATTTTGCTCTGGGGTCTGAAGAGTTGTTTAAACCAGTAACCACAGCAACGAAAGGGGTAGAGCGTGCTATACTGGGAGATGATCCTGACGGTAAAAGAAAGGAAGAGGGTCTTATTTCTGTACTCGAAAAAATAGCAGCGAAAACTGAACAAACTGAAAAAACTGATCCGAAAAAAACGACTGTTTCTCTGTTGAATAAATTTACTGATCATGCTAAAATATTAATAAAAAAACCTAAGTTATTGAAATCAAAGGATTATCAAGCCTTTTGTAATTTTGCTGCTCAAAGTTATAATTCAAAAAAATATTTTTTAAAGGACGAGTATAAGAATGATAGAATATCAAGTAATGATTGGTTCGATTATTTGTATAAACTAAATAAAGGGATTGGTCGTTTGAATAAGGATAAGATAGGATACAAGGAATTTCAAAGGGGAATTAGTTATTATAAAAGAGAACAAATAGAAGAGCGACAACGAGAATTAGAAGAACGACGTCAAACACCAACACGTAGACAAACAAGAAGACAAAAAAAACAACAACTACCACCTGATGATGATGATGATTTAGAAGAACGACGTCAAACACCAACACGGAGACAAAAAAAACAAGAAGAACCTAATGATGATTATTTACAAGAAACGGGTTTAGAAAAACTAGATGAAGCAGCTGGTTATAGCGGAAGTGGACTGCAAAATCCAAGGATTGGAAACACTTGGCCTGATAGTGTTATCAATGATATATCACGATTAGATGTTCTTGTAGGAGGATTCCGAGCTGGAAATAACTCTCCAGAAATAATTAATGAAGCAGCTGATATCTGCAGGCGGTTATTTCAAGGCGGTATCATGGATATCAAAACATATCGAGATTTTATTGACGAGTTAGCAAATGGGTATCATAGTGATTAAATAACAATTGAAAACACTATTGTTTTTATAATAATGATCGTACACTACAATCATGATAAACCCACCCTCGTCTATGTAGTTAATTCACGGTTTCCAGTTTATAAACCATACTATGGAGATGGCCTCGGCAATACCATTTTAGGATTCTTTTCAAGAATGGCCCCAAAAGTGATGCCGTTAGCTAAACAATTATCAATGAAAGCCATTGATGTTATTCGTGATAAGGGTATTAGTACTGTTGGAGATCTTGCCGGGAAAGCGTTTTCAACTGCGAAGGATAAAATAACATCATTAGTAAAATCACGAAAAAAGAAACCGTTAACGTCTACAGAAGAAATGCCTGCAAGTGTTAGTAAAATTATAAATAACGCAGTAGATGAAAAACTGGCGTCGATGGTAAATCAAGGGGACCAAAGCAATATTGCAAACATGATAGCGGGAAGTGGCTTTAAAAAACCACGTCGATGAAATCCTATGGATTTCCACGCTAGCGTTTTTCACGATGAAAATGGAAAATCGTTTACGATTTTACGATTTAGACTCTGATAAATAGAATAAAATGTTCAAAAGGTCACCTGATCCAGCATTTGATATAGATGCCCCAGTCCCCAAGAATGATTCTGTACGCGATTATCAATATTACGCCTATCATGCCATAAACTCAAATAGTCGAGCAAGAATTGATCTTCAAGTCCATGATACCAGTAAATACTTTTTACCCTGTGAAGCATTTATTGAAGTAGAAGGAGAAATTGTAACAGCTGCTGATACTCCTACTGTACCAGCGCCGTATCCAGCTGGTACTCAAGTCGGTTTTGTCAATAATGGTATTATGGCGCTATTTGAGAGTGCTAGATATCTCATTGATGGAAAAGAAATTGAGTCCGTAGATCGTGATGTTGATGTGGCTACAACAATAATCGGGTTAGCTAGATATTCCGATGATTATACAAGATCAGCAGGACCTTCTATGATGTTTGCAAAAGATGCTACAAATACCGCTGGAGGAAAACAATTTGTTGTAAGACAACCAAAAAAACGTGATAATACTAATGCTGAGGTCGAGAATATGATTATAAACAACGATGCTAATTTCAATCTAGGAGCTGCAACACGAAACGCAATGTTGCAAGGAGAGCGTAAATCATTTTCATGCGCGATTCCACTGCATCACATATTTGGATTCTGTAGAAACGTCAAAAAAGTTATCTACGGGTCGAAGCATACAGTATCGCTTGTACGAAAAAGTGATGATAATGATGCAATTTGGAGGATTCCAGCAGATGCTGCAGCCCCCAATGCTGATGCCGGTAGAGTCGATTTAACAAAAATATCATTGTGGATGCTAGTGTTGACTCCAGAAATCACCGCAGAAGAACGATTACTATCATTTATGGATCAAGGAGGAAAGTCGTTGTTGAGTTGGCTAACCGTGAGTACAGATGTGAAGCAATCAAATATCAACGGGTTATTCACTTGGAACCTAGCATCAAAACAAGGCGTTTCTGCGCCACGTCATATATTCGTAGCGTTACAGGATAACACACGAGTTAGTAATCCACAACAAAGTCATATGATATTTGATCAATTAGGTGTGAAAGACGTCTCACTGAGAATAAACGGCCAGCAGGAACCATCCGAGGATATACAACTTAATTACACAGAAAATCATATTGCAAGAGTTTATCATCGTCTGTTGTCATTTATGGCACGCGATCAAAATGTGGATACTGGTTTGCAAATATCACAATATGATTTTAAAAATCTGTATCCGATCTATTACTTCTCACTGGAACATCTCGATTTGACAAGACAGTCAGATGTTGATATACACTTTAGAGCTAATGTGACTCGTGGTGGTGTTGCTGATTATAGAGCGGTTGCTGTCATTCTCAGTGATAAATCAATGCTACTCGAAGGTGTTGGTGGAAGAATGAGAGTGGTAGATGCCCCAGTAGAAAATCTTTGAACGATTTTTCTCGATTTTTCATTGAATTAGAATCAATCTATTATGTATAATGTCATATAGTGTTATTAGTGTTGCGTTAACTCCTGGACAAATAAAAAAATTGCAATCAGAATCGGCTACAAAATGTGGAACCACAATCACGTTGAAACCTAATCAAATGACTGGTGGTGCAAATAAATTATCGCTGACAACTCGTCAGGTGAAACATTTCAATGATGCACTTGCAGCCAAAAAAGGTGTCCAGATTACTCTTTCTGCGGCTGCTATTAAAAATATGATAAAATCAGGTGGCATATTTCCATTGTTAGCTGCAATACCAGCATCGATTGCAGCAGCAGCCCCAGCGGTGGCTAAAGCAGCGGCGTTAGGAGCCGTTGGTACTGCAGCAGGAATGGCACTAAAGAAGGCAACTGGACAAGGATATAAAAAAAAGGGACGATCCGTTCACGGATTGGGTCTAAGACTACCAGGAACCCCGTATTCGTGGTACAGCGGAAAGGGTCTAAGACTACCAGGAACCCCGTATTCATGGTACAGCGGGAGATCCGTTCACGGATCAGGCCTGAGACTACCAGGAACGGTTTATTAATTGAGGAGTCTATGGTTCCAATGTCCAATTTTGATTTAATGGATGCTGCTAAAAAACTAGTGATTAAAAATTTCAGAGGTCTTTTTTTATGAAAGATCAATTACCACATCAACCAAACAAAACTGAAACAGGTATTATTAATCTCGATAACAGCACCGGACCTGGAACTCACTGGGTTGCATACGCTATTGATCCACGTGGGATTGTCTATTTTGATTCATATGGATTAGCCCCACCAAAAGAGTTTATAAATTACATAAAACAATTTCCAATGAAGACTTGGTATTCTACGCTACCAACACAACAAATCAATGACCCACCAATATGCGGCAGTGAAGTACTAAATGTCCTTGACGCTATTTCAGCATCTAGAAAATCACCACACATTGTCGTAAATGACTACACCAGCAATCGCTTTTTAGAGAGAGAAAGAGTTTTACAATAACATGATTGATATTTGGGGGAGACCTCTGAAACCCAAACCCGATGACACTGCAACTCCTGATTCTATCAAGGATATAAAAAAAAAATTAAAGATGAAATCGCTGAGACGTTGAACTTAACAAGTGTTGACCCGAATGAAATAGTTGTATTTCAAGACAAACAGGGTAAATTGAAATCTAGTAATATTTCTCTGGATGATATTTTAGTTAAACAACAAAACGCAATCGAGAACACCGTTGCGTTATATTCCGATCAGGGTAAATTGAAAACCAGTAATATCTCTCTGGATGATATTTTAGTTAAACAACAAAACGCAATCGAGAACACCGTTGTGTTATTTTCCGATCAGGGTAAACTCAAACCGGGTGTACTCGTTTCGACGATTACAGATCGAATAAAAATTCTCAACGATGAGTTAAACAATTCTGTGGTTGTACTAACAACACTTGAATCTAGAATTGAAGAAAACGGAAAACAGTTTACCGCATTTCGTACAAATATCATTGATAAATTTATTGGAACCCCGTTAGATAAAATTGAAATAAAACTCCCTGATATTAAAAAATCCATCGATGAGACGAAAACTTTCATCGAAGCCGTCAAAGGTGATTTTTCGATGATGATAACAGTTATTGAAAAAACAAAAATTCCTCATGAGAAAACTAACAACATAGTATATACAATCCAACATGGATCATTTGAGTGGTCACCTACAAACAAAAAATTAGATATCACTGCAACCGTTAAGGGTATTTATCGATTAACACTAGTAACACCATTGTCTCAATTTAATATTTCATCGTCCAGTTCATCTGGGGTCAATAAGACGATTTCAACGATCATCGACAAGAATACAACTGAAAAGTTCACAATCACATCTACTGATAAAAATTTGACTAAAACTTCGGTATCATGGTATGTGGAATTCGTAGCGGATTTAAGTAAATAAATTGAAAGGATTTCACAATTGAAAACGCTAGCGTTGTTAAAATAAAAAATGATTTCATCATCGCAATATCGCTATGATCAGGTCAGTGAATATCAAACTAGACTCAAAACCCTGTCTGAGGAGTATGCGATGAAAATTAAAAAATATCGCAGGAGAATTACCGCAATTGATGTTACTGTGTATTCAGTGAGTGGTGTAATCACCGGAGCCGGTATTATACTGTCTTCAGTGACAATGATGGCTCCGATAGCTGTTCCAATTTGCATTTCTGCGGCAACAACAATCGCTGGAATTATTTCAATAATTACAAAAAAAATATCCTCATGCAGCCAACGGAAACTACAAGACTACATAATTCAATTTTATGTTGTGTCCACTGCATACTCGCAATTATCCTCATTGATATCGTCATCGCTCGATGATACAATTATATCAGAGAGTGAGTTTTCAGCGATGGTAGATATATATGATTCTGCGATGTCAAAATTAGAAATACAAAAACATGAGTATAATAACAATGACAACACAGATGGAATTACTTCAACAAATAGTGGAGAACACAAACCCAGTACAAACAAGCATGATCTCAATAACCTCAACGAATCCAGAATTCAGTGTGAATTTCCCCTCTCCGGTCCCAGTGAAGGAGATAGCGCTAGCAAAATTACGAGTATACCACAGTTGGCCAAATATTAGGTCAAAATCATTTGGTGGTCAACAACCCAATAATTCCTTGGTATTTGCAAATAAGAATAAACCCGACGGAACTCCAGACTGGAATGTTGTTTCCATACCAACCGGATCATACCAAATCGAACAAATCAATAATGAATTCGCGCGTAGAATAAAATCGATTACTGGAGTAGAGTCAAAAATAGCTATAACAGTTCATGAACCAACACTATCATCTGCCATTGAAATAAGCACAGAGGGTTATGTCGTAGATATCTATCAAAGTTCTATTAGAACCGTACTAGGATGGCCTGAAATCCCACCCCGGGAAAACCCCGTTGATTTACCAGAACCAAAAAAAATCTGATTATATCACAGACAGGATAAAATCTGATAATCCAGTAAAGAGTTATAGAGATTATGACAAATTGAATTTTTTTCTTAAAACGATAGATACCGTCACTAATAAAAGATACCACACACTTCTACAGAGTAAAACCACTGAAAATTTCAGAGCGTTCAATAACGATATTTCGTTGTTGTTAATATCCCTTAAATCTGGTACTCTCACCCGAGACGAATTTATCAGCGTTGTAGAAACATGTAACAAAATCATCAATGACATGGAAACATTTCATTCACAAATTATTCAGGGTATATTAGATGACGATATCCCCCTATCGAAAACAACATTTGCAACGAAGTATAATATACGCGTAGAAGATATCCCCACATTCAAACTACCAGGATCTAATATCTTAGAACTACAAAAATCTCTCAGTGACACCATCGATGTTGGTTTTAAAATAATTCATGATGCATGGAAAAAAGCAACATCACCGGAAATAAAAATCCTGACCCATAATAATGACCCAGATGGTGGCGGTAGGCATATTGCTCCGTTCAATGTGAATATTTCAACGGTGATTGCGCTCAATTTAGTGTGTGATGTTATCGAAGGAAGCTATCAAATAAATTTAGAACGATCAAATCAAGCTCAGCAGGGGTATATTTTGTATTCATTTGCACCAATAGCTCCTCCAGGGTTTTTAATAATTGAGTCCCCGGTGAATCCAGTCTATATGCGGTGTCATAATAATTCATTAACCAGAATTAATTTCAAACTCACTGACCAGTCTAATAATCTGATTGATTTACAAGAGGAGGTTTTACAAATTAGTCTATTTGTGAAATCCTGAAAGGATTTTCGTCGTAAAGACTTTCATCCTAAGGGGATTTTCGTCCCCCAGACAAGGTCTGGAACACGATATCGTATCGGACTGGATCAAATATTCGGTTAACCCAGAACTGAAAGTTCTAGCAGCAGAGAGGGTGAGTGACAACGACGTTGTAATCCCTTTCCCCAAAAAATCGATGGAGGATTTCATTAATTTCATTGATTTTTTTGGGACCTGATTTCATTGAAAATGTTGTTTTTTTTATTTGATCCTAATCCATGAAACGATATCAGATTCACACACACATTGGGGCCTGATGTCATTGGTTTCATTGTTTTTAAGCGTGATTTCAGTGGAAACTTGTCTAAAAATGTTGTCTGATTCACCCTCTCTGCTGCTTCTTGTGTTAGCTTTTAATGCTTTATTGAAATGATTATTTTGAGTTTTCTTCAGCGATAACTTATTTGATCCACCTGTCATCGTTTCTTTTTAAAGCGTTATCGTTGTGCCACACGCAATATAATTTTCGATTGAAGTTTCTTTACATAACCAGGTGTCAGGGTGACATTATCATGATTGTACGACATTTTATTTAGATAGTAATAATCTAATTATCCAGTCACGTCTTTGGATGAAAAATCCAAGGATTTTCAATTACATGTTTTCAATCGGTGCATCAACGACTCGCATTTTTCCGCCACCGCCTTCAAGTATCATAAATTTATCATTAAGAAGAATAGCAATTGCCTTAAATCATCCAAGGGCATCACCGATACGAGCCTGAAATTTTACATCAACGGTTGAGTGTTTAGATAGATCAAGATGTTGCCATGAAAAGTAATAAATCCGGTATATTTCTTTAAAATCCAATTGTGATATTTGTAGTCCAGTATCAAAGTTTTGATCACGACCCATAACTCGTTCTATTTGATTATTACCGTAATCGATAGTAAGTTGTTCTGCGGGCTCTCGCTGATTACTTATTCGCAATGATACCTCACTAACGTCGCATTTATCAAATATCATATGAGATCATAATTGTAAACTGTCATCTGCAACCCCAGCTCGCTTTTGAGTTCTATTAATATTTTGTAAGCGCAAGCTACCAAGTAAAAACACCAACTACGTTACTAGTTGTTGTAGCTGTTGTGATATCAGACCAACTCAATAATGTTCTTCCTCCTTGATCCATGAAAGATAGCAATCGAGCCTCAACAGTCAACGATGGAGTCATAAATGGCATCCATAGTGCTAATTTTGTTAATTCTACATTACCATCTCTAACAGGAGCAGCATCACGGTGAAGAGCATAATCGTCAGTTGATCTTCGCGTGAGTACTACTGTATGGATAACACCAAAGATAACCCTTCGGACATCTCTACAAAATCCAAATATATGTGTTAGTGGAATCACACATGAAAATCTAACTAGGTTGCCTATGTTCATTTTTCGTGCTGCAAATCCTGTGTTGTACTCGTGATTAGTATTTATAACAACAGCTTCAACATCAGCAACAGTATTAGCATCTGTATGCTCGTTTGGTCGTCTTACTATAAGTGTATTATAACCCGCGTTATCCGTAGTATCCTTCGCAAACATCATTGAATGACCCGCAGATCTAATAAAATCATCCGAGTATCTAGCTAAACCTACAACCGTGGTTGCAACATCAACATCGTTATCGATGGATTAAATTCTAGTAGAATTAATCATATACTGCGCGCTGTTAAATAATGCCATTATATCATTGTTGACAAACCCGATCGGGGTAGTTCCAAGATTATCACCGACGACAAATGGAGTACTATCATGTTTTGTTAATCGTCCCTCTACTTCGATGTACGCTTCACACGGTAAAAATTATTTAGATCTATCATCAAATCTAAGTTCAATTCGTGACCTTGTATTTGGATTCTGTGCTTGATACGAAAAAATACTGATAATCGCGTATAGAATCATTTTTTCTTACAGGAGCATCTATATCAAAAGCATCATCGACTTCTTGTTTAAACATTAATACTATAACGTAGTTGATCTAAATGTTTAACTGTTTCAAACCGGAGCCAGTAATTGTTCTCCATCTTGCTTTTGCTATTTTATTAACTGCGCTACCTATTTTAGGTGGCATTTGTTCCGTAGACTGTAATGTTACTTGTTTTCTTCCACTCGCGAACGACATAAGTTTTTTCTTTTGCAGAAGCCAACACATCAAATGCTTTATTACCAATCTCTGCACCAACCTTATTACTGAAAACCCCAATAGCTTTTGACACTATTTCTTTACCGATCGGTAACACTTTTGGAGCAACTCTAGTAAATAATCCAGTGACAATATCACCGAGTCCATTTCCATATATGAGTTTGTAAACCGGTAATTGTGAATTTACGACATAAACGGGTCTTGCTCTGTTCATACTACGATGTACTATCATTTCTTTTACATGCTATATATCTTATCGTAGATTACAAAGCAATTTCAATGAAAAATCTCTTTGAGATTTTCAATCACTGTAATAATCATCGGTAAGCTCGTCGATGAAACTACGATATAATTGCATATCCATTACATGACCTTGAAATAACCATTGACAGATTTCAGTAGCTTCATTAATTATCTCCGGAGAATTATTTCCAGCTCTTTTTCATCCAATAAGAACTTCTAATCGTGATATATCATCGAAGACACTTTTCGAACATGGTATTAAATTACCACCGCGATAACCCTCGCCGGATTTTTCTGGTACATCAGCTTCAGGTTCTTCTTCTCGTTGAGGATCATCCATAACAGGATCTTGTTGTCTTCGTGGTAGCCCTAGTCGTTCTAGTTGTTTTTGTTTTTTTTTCGTTCTCGTTCTTGTTGTTTTCGTTGTTTTTCTTCAGCTTTTAATCGTTGTTGTTCAGATACTAACGAATCTCTTTTTTGTTGATCTTTGTAATATAGTTTTTCAACAGCAATTACATAAGCATTATACTTGGGTTCATCATTATCAACTTGTGATAGTTTATTTTTAATTTTATAAACCGCTTTAGAAAAGTCCTCTACGTTTTTGATTTAACCTTTATGTTCTGGTTTTAAAAATCTTTCTTTAGTGTAATGTCCCGACGCAGCAAACTCTACTAAATCAATTATATCATTTCGATATATGATAAAGTCTCCTCGGTAAATCTATCACGTAATTCTTGAACTTTAATATCAGCACTTTTTTAGGTTTTACCGCAGGAGCAACCGCAGGTATATATTCTTTTATCGCGGTTACAACCTTTCCAGTTGCTGTAGTTATAGGTTTAAATAATTGTTCAGTATCGGTGGGAAATTCTAACTTTGCTTGTTGCTATGCTTGTAAATTATCTCTGAAAGAATCTCTCACCGGGAGAAATTTCTTAATCGCAGCCAACCGTTCTTTAGTTAATCTAGTTATTTGTGGTTCTCCGACGTTTAAACTTTATATAAAAAATATATCGCTAATTCATCAATGTATATATAGCTATTTCGGTTAACCCGTTAGCACCAACGGGATAGTGACAACGACTATGGCGTCGTTTTTTTTAAATTTCTGTTTGCCCGTGGACGCTTCTATTAAGCATTTATGAGGAAGCTTTTGATTACAAAAAAGTCGCGTGTAATGGTTTGTCTGATTTATCCTCTTCTTACATTTCTTTTTGGTTTTGAGAAACCCCTAATTTGACAAATAGAGCTATAAAATCGTTAAGGCTCCATTTGGCAAAAAGACGCAACTATTTCAAGTTGTCCGATTCACCCTCTTTGCATTTCTTTTGGTTTAGAGAAACCCCTAATTTGACAAATAGAGCTCTAAAATTGTTAAGGCTCCATTTGGCAAAAGGACGCCTCTATTTCAAGTTGTCCGATTCACCCTCTCTGCTGCTGATAAACATAAAAATATGCTTGTGAAATGCATATGCTGATGAAAAAAGATAAATTGCCAATTAAACTGGCTTAAAAGGATATCAAGTGTAAGGCAGAACACGTTTTTGTCCCTTCAAACGTGTTTTAGGTTTTACTGCTAACATAACTATTTGGTTAGTACCCTTCTAAAATTAAAGATGTATTTCAATAGTTCCTCACTTTGATAAAATTGCTGGACATTTAAAATAGACAATTGATCATTGTTACTGGAACGTGTACCTTTTGACAAAGCTACAGTTATTGTCGGTTCAAAAATGTTCTCTTTTCAGTATAATTAAAGAATGTATCATTAAAGGTTATGCGTTTGTAACTTAGGCATATAAAAAATGTACTAGTAATTGTAAAAAATCTGACCAAGTCTATGTAACATTTTTATGTAGAAATTGACAATTCGCAACGTGATACTTATCCATAAAATTCGATGACGATTAATTTTAGATTTCTCATATTACTTGCAGAATTGAAAACTTGCGTTCGTTTGGTCATTTGATTGATTATTCAGGAGGAAGTTTTGTCAATGATGATCCGTTTACAACTCAGTCACTATATTTTAATCATGGTTAATACAGGTTTATCACTCGGTGTCGGATTTGAAAATGATCATAATATTTCCAATTTGTTTCATGTGGCTTTTACCGAACTGAAGTCACAAAAGTAAACATGAGACCCTGAAGTCGACATGAGGCATTGGCTGCTGACAATTTTCAGTGAGCTATGAAATTATTGTTCAAGGGCGATATCTATACGAAAGTCCTAGTGCAGCCAAGAGAACTCATTTGAATGGCCATTTGAGAGGTAATAAGGCTTATCAGATAACCTTTGACTGGCCATCTGAAAGTTAATAAGACTTATCAGATAACCTTTCATCAGTACATTGACTGAAAATTTTAAACTGACGGTTCAAATTGATGCAGACCTTGTCACTAGTGTCCAATTGTATAAACCCAATCACACAATACATAAGGCTGTGTTCTTTCAGGAATATGTTTCTGTCATGTTTATTCAATACAGAAAGTTTTTGGATGTGAATATTCATTAGCTTCGGTTTGCTATGGGAAAATATGTCCTATAAATATTGAATTTTAGTTCTTTTTAAATAGGTTTAGACGCTCTGGCCTGAAGCCGTTTAAATTATTAATGGAGAAACTTCTTTCAAATGATGAGTCGTTTTCAGTATGTATATGGTATTGTTGGAGAGTTTGATAACCATTGTTCAGGACAAGGTTGGCTATTCATGGCCACCGATTATAACTGATGGAGGATGAACCCTGGAAAACCCAGATAAAAACTTTCCACACCCGCGCGGCTACATGCGAACGTTTTAACCTACCGACGTTAGTTAAGCCCGAGACTTGAGGTGAACTCTTGATAGCGCTCAGCCAATCGGGGCCCCACTCACTTCAAATGTACGTTGTTCAACGTTTGAGACGTTGCAAAAAGTTTTCGTTTACTAAGTCAAAATGAAAACAAGTTATGGCATAAATTCATTGAACGTAGTCAACAGCATGGTGCTAGAGCTCAGAAACTCGTGCCAATAACTGATAGTTCTATTCGGGCTGTACATTACGCATCTGAAAAGGGATTCAATTTTATCATTAACGCTTCTGAATGGAGAAATGGTCACAACACACACACACACACACACTATATATATATATATATATATATATATATATATATATATATATATATATATATATATATATATATATATATATATATATATATATATATATATATATATATATGTATATATATATATATATATATATATACAGTTTCTATGTACATTATTGAAAATATCTTCTTGATGAAATGTAACTTTGTGTAGATTCCGTTGATGAGTCGAGTCAATAAACGTGTATTAAAATGTTATGGCATTAGACATTTAATCCCAGCATTCACAAATAAAATCCTGAATATTTTCTCATATGGTACATGAACGACTGGATTAGAACCTTATCAGTAAGGATGCTGTTAATATGAATGTCTCGAACGAACTAGGTGAAGTTCTATTTCGTAATTTTTCATCGCTATGTTTATCATTGTCCAACAAAGAACATGAAATCTTTCAGTCTCAGATAAAACGATTTGCATCAAAGGTTAATGTTTAGTTTGGAAGTAAATTAAAAGGGTTGCTTCCTGTCGCTGGTTATTAATGGGAGATCTTAACATCAAACGTTATTAAGCGTAATAACAAAGTGTTCATGGAAATACCGGCGCAATCGAATCTGAATGTTCTGGGCAGGATTCAACCCTACATCATTATGATTTCGCTTTCTTAGGTCAACAACAATGGTAAAGTGGCAGGAAACCTGTGGAAAATACTCACCTACTTCGAGCTCTTGGAACACACAATCCTTCAATGCACCACTGCAATAAATATGTTTAAAATATTTGTAAGAAAGACAGAGGAAATGAAAATTGCACCATCTAGCTTTCAAGGGAATAATTTGTATATAATAGCACGCAAAACTGCCTACTTTAGTGAATTATTTATAAGCAACAAGAAAGTTATTGTTTATATCATGTTTATTTCTTACTGATTGAATTCTGATTAACATTACCATTCCGACATTGTCTGTGTGTGTGTGTGTTTGTGTGTGTGTGCGTGTGCAATAGAGAGAGAGAAAGAGAGAGAGAGAGAGAGAGAGAGAGATAGAGAGAAAAACAGAGAGGGAGAAAGGGAAAGAGTGAGTACCATATTGTGTCCGCATAGAGTTCCTCTGGCGGCTATGATAAAGTTGAAGCATATTTACTTATTCGGATCCGTACACTACATGAACCTACACATTCTGTTATTCACACTCTGAAACAAGAAAAAGTCGAATAGATTTATGTGTGTGAAGCCGACTGGTTTAACATATGCACCTGTCTAGAGGAAAATCGAATAAATATTAGATCTAGCCCACACCCGCTACAAGATATACAAAGGGACTTATAAACTGGAAATTGGGAAGTTTCAATTCTTAATTCCGGTTCTTGAACACTTTTTTAGCACTTAAATCATTAATTGCTGTAATAAATTTGTTAACGCGGTTGGTTAATATTTTATTGTTGTGTTGTTGTTAAAAATTTTCATGATGAGGGTAAAAAAAAAACAATCAAAAAAATAATTTATACATAAAGAAATGATACTCATGTTTGATATCTTTTTGAAAACGCTGATAAACATATATCATCGGCGACTCGTTGTATAGATTACAAGGAGAACGTGTTGATGGAAAATGTTTTATCGTGCTATCCATAAAAGCTATAACCGGTCGTCATCGTTGTGATTTAATTCTCGGAGCTGCATTAAGATTTATATTCACGCTGAGTCACTGCCTGCAAATTTTCTATATGATTATCAAGTTTATTTCTATTGATTTAATCGATAACGAATCCATTACAATTTACACCATTTAAACACTCGTAAAAAAATCGATGAGTGAGATACAATTTTTTGAATCTCCGTTTTTTAATAGATAGTATTCAACATATATCCCATATTATTAAAGCGATCCAATTTTTACTATTCGTTGAAGATGCTTAACAATCAAACAACGAGAAGATTCATAATCGCTGTTAATAGGAAGAAATACAAATTCAAATTGATTCATATATTTACTAAGTAAATTAACCGTTTAATTCACGATGATTCCCGGTGAGATAACCCATATCATCAATCACAATATTATATTTCTTTAAATAATATCTAGCCAGTTCGCGAAATCTCTTTCCCCCACAAACGATACACAATCGGGTTTAAACACGTAATCCAAACCCGCAGTTGATACATTCAAAGAGTCCATGAGAACCATTCTTGATTTGTTGATTATGAAATGCACAATATTCTCCGACACATCGTCGTCGGCATAGGCCATTTTTTGCTTTCCATATCCATCTAAAATTATTTTGCGCCATTGATAAATTATATATAATATTTTAAAATTTAATTGAACATATACCTTGTCTAATATATATATATATATATATATATATATATATATATTATATATATATATATATATATATATATATATATATATATATATATATATATATATATATATATATATATATATATATATATATATATATATATATATATATATATATATATATATATATATATATATATATATATATATATATATATATATATATATATATATATATATATATATATATATATATATATATATATATAGATATTTCCAAAATTACCGACATAGAATTATATCCTCCGTGTTAGAAAAGAACTGACCTAGATGATAAAATAAAACCACGAATATGGAAATCACAAATCAAAAACAGTATTAAAGCGGCGAGTGATAAATATCTTAAAGATGACACAGAATACATGTGGTCGATATCAATAACTTCCCGCGATGATAACACTACGACGGATTTACTTGTCCGGGAAAAATTATCAAAGATACCCCGCGGTGGTACACAAGATACAAATAAAATTGAGCGGAGACTCCAGACGGGGTTGGAATGTATATAATAAACACAAGCGTGTAATGGTTGCAAGTAGACTAGCAATTGTAACCGATAAGCAAAAACGGGTATGTTAGTCGGGATTGATAGCGCGTATATCAATACAGCATATCCGGTAACAGTAACCATATATGGAATCTTCTTAATAAACCCGACCTATATTAATAAACTCTCCCGAATGAAGATGTCATCGATGTTAAATTGTGTTGCTGAGCGATTTATTGAACACTTCAATAATGCTCGACAAGGAAACGGCTTTACCTTATTTAAAAAAATCCAAGATATTAAAGTGGGTGGAATCTGTTTAACACAAAGGAGCATCAATACAAGATGCTGCTGAGTTGGAAAAGAAATTAAGACTTCGGATAACTATAAAAACAAACGCCGAGGTGGTTTTATATGAATCAAAATATAAAAAACTGGAACTCCGATTGAAAAAATTCATCATAATTCTCTTGCATGGTCCAGTTCCGTAAGAGTATTCCCTGTGTCGCGAACAATAAAATACTTCCACGGAGATATATTCGATGTAATCTACGAGATCAACAAAACCGATCCTGTATCAGTATGGTTGTTTTACAGTGATGAACAAGGATGATATGATCAATTTTGAAAACGAATGGAGAGATATATCGAACATAAACCCTTCAAACGAGATGAATGACCTCGAGTAGCATACAGATAATATCGACGGAAAAAGAAAAAATTGTTTTACTGTACCATCTGTCGCAGCACATTTTGCCATAGAGAAACAACCAGATATGAATTTCTCGATGACATACAAGCTAGCTGTGTAGAATATGGCCACGATGGATTGTGGAATACACAATATGATATAAAAAGTTTTGAAATCAGATGACATGGCAGCGTGTTACTCTGGACGTTTTCTCGGGTGAGCTGAATGCAGTAAATACTTTAAACGATTTGGGCATCCAACACACGAAATGACCAGAGATGCGATTAATAGACCTTAACCAGATTTTGATCTGACGGGGTTTTCCAAGGTAACATCGTTTAAATTTCGCGATGGTCTTCATCCGATATTTTACGTATGGACGGGAAAACATCTATCAACGAAAAAATGGGCTCAGATAGTGTTATTGCGATTCTTGCTAGATAAAAGAAATACTGATATCGTTAACTGTTTCCACCGCGATAATATCATTTCGGGCACAGACTGATCTTGGGCAACCAACTCCGAAACAATGTGATGATTATGATATGAGAAAACAACTAGAACGACAAGCAAATGATCTAGGAAGAAAAGTAATAGGAAAATTTACTTAGGGTGGATCGTTCGAACATAAACGGTGCTGTACCCGATTGGTTTTCGATGATGCTGAATTGGATTTTATAACCGCGGATACCACAAAAAATGATATACTTACCTCGAGGAGAAAGGCCTATTTATCCAACAAGAAAAAACTGGGAAATATTGTTAAATATCACAATGGAGAATCAACGCAGTATAATCATTTAAGATCTTCGATTCTCGGTTATATAACGATACATTTATTCAAGAACATAAACAGAATTTCTGACATCGCGGTTAGAGTAGCGACTGATTCATTCTATTTCATAGAAAATACCGAAACAACGTAGATGAGTTTAATACGGATGAAGGTTTTTGGGGAACATGGAGAATAAAACATGATACGTTACATTATTACTGTGAGTCGGTTGATACCCCCATCGAGGATAATTATGGTGCAGATACCAACAATGAAGTATCGTCGTATCCATCTGTGTACGATCCAATAACCAGACATGAAAATGTTTATTTGACCGGTCCAGGATGATGTGGTAAGACAACCAGAGTAATCGATTTATTCGGGAATAACACTGATATGATTGGGTTGACTCCAACTCATCGACTTGCATTAGATATGACATCCCGGCGAATAAACGTTTCTACGTATCATAGTTGCTTCCGATATAATGATACCAATTAGACTCCCGAGCGAATGGGAACGCAGTGTATTCCTGTAAAAATCATATGGGATGAAATAGACAGAGTATCATTGACGTTGCTAAAAACATTCTTGGGGTTGCTGCGAAGAAAAAAACCCGCTGTGATAATGTGTGATGATGATGGTCAGCCACCATCATTTACTGGATTATCTCCCCAGTGTTGGTTGAAAAGCACAGTTGACTACTACGAATAAATTAACACAGATCATCGATCACTCAACGCGGAGTTAACCGCGACCAAATCCGCGATATGAATACAATCGAATAAAATTCAATGTAAAATAACACGTAGAACAATCCTTGAAACTTCTATTGCGGATTTTTGGAAGCGTGAACCCCATCCGATTTGATAATTGCGACCCCAAAAAAAATCCGAGATCTAATTGAGAATTTTTTTTTTTTATCTCCATGAAGGAAAATTTTGAACAGAGCCAGTACCTCTTTGTTGTAGACCCACGGATACACGACGAGAAAACATTGAAGTAGATATTTCTGGAAAATCCGACCAACAAGTACTTGTGTTAAATGATTTTATGCCGGTTGATATCTTTATTATCATAGATGCAATAATTGCCGATAAATCCCCATGGCGGATAGATTACGCGATGACAATACACTCGTCTCAAGGATTGACTATCACGGATACAACTTTTTTAATCATCGATGATTTCATCGAATGTTCAGATTTAGTTTATCTTGTATTATCTCTAGTACGAGGAATAAATCAACTTCGAAGAGTTTACATTGGGGAAAATCCATTGGATGAAAGTTCAAAGAATTTCAACAATGATATTAGTTAAGGCCACTAAGAGGTACTTGAGTATCATCTGGGATGACTTGTAACTTTTCACGAGAAAATCCACCCTGTGTTGCAGTTGGATCTAATCTATATATTACTTGTCTGTTTTTAGATGTGACCACGATGAATATTTTATGTGATGTGATACTCTATATAGGATCAGTCGATCTTCTTCTACCGCCTTCAAGTTCACCACGCTCATAAAAATATCTCACGGTGACATTAATAGGTAATATCGGTGATGAAAAATCATTCCTCGGTTAATTGATACTTTTTTGTTAACACGACAACTGGTTTGATGTTGAACTTTTGAGTAATTTCATTGTTGATTGCGTTAATTACCACTGGCAATATCTTGTTCCATTTACGATATCGGTTATCATCGATGAACTCTTTAGCGTATTGTTAATGAAACAATTTATACGCGAGTGGCCATGTTAAACCGTTCAACAATTGCCTGATAGCGATGTATCCCAGTATGTCCTCGTCGTACCTTGGCATTGTGCTGTTCCATCTCTGATGACACTTCACCTTGAAACTCCATGCCGGGATCAATCTGGAGAAGATTTGGCAACCCGAACAGGATCTCGACGATGAATTCTTGTGAACGGGGAAACAACCTCAGATGATGATTTGGTTGATAACGGCTCAGCTGCCTTGTATCTACTGGCAACATCAACTATCCTCAACGCGTATTTATAAACACGTTTTTAACAGTGTCATGTGGTAGAAATAATGTATCACCCTGATGAACTTCATTAGGGACAATAACATCAAACGACGCATATTGAATCTTTTTCGGCGTTGGTATATCAATTTGCCATATCGCTTGTCTTGATAACCAATTTGCCGCTGCTTTATGTTTTACTTTTGCGGCGTTGGTTAATTAATCGATGGCAAGTGTACCGTTCCAATATCCATCCGGAGAATAATATATTGATTCCATATAATTAAATACTAGCAAGAGAAGCTCCGCTTCCAATTTTTAATTTTATCTTTCATAGCGGTTTTTATTATCCACGAAGCTCACGTTTGTTTGAAGGTTTCATCCGGAATGGAATTTTACGCGTGATTTAATTTTATATATGCGATGTGGCGTTGTTAAAGGTCTTTGTTTTTATAAGCAACATCATGAGGGTGACAAGCTCTATTTATGGCGTTTACCGGGTATTCATCCAAGCGAGGTTGATCTTGATCATCGAGTCGGATATCGATTTGGGTTCCCGGACCACACTAGCTATGCTCGGAAAGATGGTTTCTCCTGGGTATTTTGTCCATGGGGTTTTTGGGAGTTTTGTTAACTTGGCTGCAATATCACCTCATTTTTACTGACAAATCTATATTTTTTTTATACCACACTATGAACATTTGCCGGTAATCGCATCTCTGTTATCTTTCCTTGTGGTTGGAGTTGTGTAAATCATTGGTGTACGAGATTTACATTTCGCACAATATAAATCCATCATATATTTATGTTATATCTAATGGAAATTACTGACTTTTCCGCCTTGGAAAAACAAGAGCGAGTTAAACATCATCCGATGCTACAAAATTATATTAGAATGAACATCATTAGTCCTTCTAGAAGTGGTAAAACGCAACTGCTACTTCGTTTGATAATAAAGTGTATGAAGTGGGATAAACTATATTTGGTGGCAGCAACTTTAGACGATCAACGATGCTATCAGGTGTTAAAAGATTTCAACGAGAGAGCAGCGGAGATAACCGGAGAAGATATTATTGAATTTGTCACCGATATCGATTAAATGCCTTCCGTTGAAGATATAGTAACTGCAGTGTTAAAAATTTAGTTGTATGCGATGATACGATGTTAGAAAAAAAATTCGGCTAAGATATTCTCCCGGGGAAGACACAGAAACACCGACGTGATATATGTAAGTCAACGATACACTCAAATTGCAAAAGATATCATACATAAATGTAATATCCTCGCGGTCTTTTACTCCGTTGACACTCATACACTTAGAAATATTATTCGAACTTGGTGGTGCGGTGATATGGATTATATACAATTCAGAAATTTCTTTATTGTAGCTCAAGAAACCCCACATGGATCTATAGCGATAAATTGATCGGATCCTCGAAGAAGATATCAAATTGGATTAGATAAAATATACGGGTAATTCCCAGATGACATTAGGTAACCATATATTTTATAGTATAACGGCAAATATCGGAGATACACAAATCACTATATTGAATAGAGAGCGATTGGCCGCGATTAAGAAATTTCTCCCGGGAAGATGTTTTTCAGAGATAATCTGCATGCAAGTCAACAAGCACGAATTGATTTTGATGTTATTGCTGCGCAGTAATTTAAGCCAATAACTACAGCTACTGAGAAGGCTTCTACCGTGTCTGAACAAATAGTAAATCGATCCAAACAAGCAAAAGAAATTTTACGAGCTCTTCCAGCTAATATAGTTGCTTCACAGCCTCCTCCTTCTGCCGTACAGCCAGAACCCGAAGAACAGGTTGATGTTGTTGATCCTCAATAAAAGTTATTGCTTTTATTGATAAATTTATTCCTAGTAAAATAGCTGACATCAGGAAAATGCGATTTGGGACTATATCTTATTTGGCTGATTTTGTAGTCAGAGGTTTCAGTCACAAAGATAAATATTTAAAAGCTGAATATGTTAAATCAACTGGTAGATAAATTTTGTATAAATAGATATATTGTGTATCTACTCGTAAAGATCGAGCTACAAAATTTAATAACACATATAGAAAATATTTGGATGAAATATAAAAATTAGAAAAAAAGCTAATCGGCCCGAATTTAAACTTTTCCAATCACCTGGAACATCAAAGCTTTTAGATGCAGAAAATGCCGAAACTCGACTTAAAAAAGGCAAGAGGAGAAACAACCGGAGATGGTTTTATAGGGAGCAGTCTCTTTTCTTGTCCTAATAATATTCTTGATGATATAGCTCGATTGGAGGTTCTTATCGGGGGTAAATGAGCTGAAAATAATTCTTTGGAGATAATTAATGAAGCCGCTGATATCTTCCAACAATTAATTCAAGGCGGCTTCATATAGATTGGGATATATCGTGAATTAATCGATGAGCTCGCGGACGGTGTTACCGTCAACGGTTACCACAGTGACTAATGACCCCCGATTAGATAAATAACATTTAAATAAAATGATCATATATCGCAGTCATTATAGACTAATTAATGTTCGTGCGGCACATTCACGATTGCCAGTATATCAAGTATACTACAGAGATAAACTCGGTGATATCATTAAAGGGTTATTTACTAGAATCGCTTCGAAAATCTCACCATCCAAATAACGCTATAGATCCCAATTCTAGATCACGAATTTCACTTCGGTTTAATGATATTTTTAAGGATTTCTTACCATTTGTAGCTTGCATTGAGGTAGAAGGTCGACTAGTACAAAATAATGCGTTAGATAACCCGAAAGATGATCTTCCAACTACCCCAAATTGATTTGTCAACAGTGATATAATGGCGTTGTTTAGAAGCGCACAAGATCGAGATCGAATCCATAGATAACGTCGTTGATATCGCAACTACAATATTTGGGTTAGCGAGATATTCTGACGATTATACACGATCTGCTGGTCCATCAATGATGTTCTTTAAGGATACTACTGATAACGCCGATAATAATCAATTTATTATAAGACGACCAAAAAAAAACCTATAGCGTTGCTGTAAATGATGCTGATGTCGAGAGTAAAATAATTAAAAATAATAATAATTTCAATCTAGGATTTGCAACTCGTAAAACAATCTTTGACTTCAATGGAAGATTTTCGTGTGTGATTCCATTGTCTCATATATTTGGATTTTGTAGAGATGTTTGAAAATTTATCTTTGGAGCTAGTCACACTGTAGATGTAATGAGAAAATCAAATGACAATGAAGCAACCTGGCGTGGTAATGGTACCCCCGACGGTAAAGTAATTTTATCCAAGATCGCATTGTGAATGACAATAATAACTCTCTTGTTTGCTATATAACAGCGGTTGTTATCGTTTATGGACGAAGGTGGTATGTGTTGGTTAGATGTTACAACAGCTACGACAACAAGTTTCATCACTGGTACATGTATATGGCAGGTTGCGTTAACAAAAAATATCTCCGCGCCTAGATATATTGTTGTTGCCTTTCAAAACAAAGACAGAATAGATGGAGCCGATACACAACTACGTAGTCATATGATATTTGATAAATTAGCAGCCAGTGAGGCATCATTGGAAGTAAGCAATCAGCAAGAATCCGCAGAAAATATTTTCATCGACTATTCCAATAACCAAATAGCTCGCGTGTATAATCGTTTGTGGCCATATCTGGTACGCGATCAAAATATTGATACCGGGTTACAGATATCACAGTTGGATTGTCAAAATTTGTATCCGGTATATTTTTTTTCATTGCAACATCTTGACCTATCTAGGCACTCTATCGTCGATGTAAATTTTCAAGCCCGGTTAGGAGCAGTACCTGATGGTGGTACACATAGAGCAATCGCTGTTATTCTCAGTGATAAATCACTGATAATTGAAGGCGGTGGTGTAAAGATGAGAGTAGTTGATGCTCCAGTTGAAAATATGTAGCAATTAGATCAATCTGCTATTTAAATAACAATGTCGTAGAATCAAGTTAAGGTCACGTTGAATCCTGATCAATCAAAGAAATTACAATCACGAAACGCTACAACATGTGGAGTAAAAAAAACATTATAGCGAAAACAGATTTCTACGGGTGGACCAAATACGTTATCGTTGACGAAAACTCAAGCACTTCAACAAGGCGTTTAAGGCGAACACTGGAGTTCAACTTGAATTTACACCCTCCGGGGTAAAAGCGATGATAAATCTGGTGAAATATTTCCTGTCCTCGCCGCGATTCCCTCGTTAATTGCCGCTGCTGTCCCGGTGATTGCTAAAACAGCCGCGTTGGGTGCGCTTATCGTAATAAAGCTTGATCCGTTGTAAAGAAAATTACCGGTGGGAGATATAAAAAACGGGAAAAGGGTTCAGATTACCAGGTTTTCAATACACCCGATTGAGAATCCCAGGTAGCAATCGTCGATAACTCCCATGTCAATTTTTGATTTATTCGCCCCGCTGAACGATACTTGATAAACAATTTCTTAGGTGTTTTGATGAAGAATCAGTTACCGACTCGGCCATCAATCACATTAACAGGTATAATTATTCTCGATGATAACACTGGATCGGGAACTCATTGGGTCGCGTACACGATATACCCCAAGTGGTTTTTTACTCGTATGGGTTAGCGCCGCTTAATGAATTTCTCATACGTCCATGGATTAAAAATCACTGTTTGGTTTTCGACGTTCCCCACGCATACATTAACAAATCCTCCGATATGTGGCCGAGAAGTCATTAAAGTGCTCACTGCAAACTCAACATCTACTAAACGTCCTCATGTCCGCGTACACGAGTACACCAGCGATACATTTTTAAAGAGATCATAAACGTATAATGGTAGATATTTGTGGGAGATCACTACAACGTGAACAATCATCCGACGATTTTTAACTCGATGTTGTAAATAAACGTATCATTGATGTGTTATATGATCTATTTCATCTCGTAGATTTATCGTCGGATGAGATAGTTGTATTTCAAGACCGCCAGGGTAAATAAAAAACTTGTAATATTTTAATCAAATATATATTAGTTAAAGTTGATAACACGGTTGAAAACTCCATCGCGGTATTTGATCCTCAAACATAATCAAATCCGGAGTTGCTTATTCGACCATCGAACATAGACTAACATCGTTGGATAACTAAAAACACTACGCGATCAATATCACGCACATATAAATGTATTTACCGGGTTACTAACATGTATGAAAAATATTGAAACTCCATGTTATAATTTCTTTGGGATTCCATCAACGGTTCCGTTAAAACTCACCGATATGAAAACCGCCGTGGATAAAATAACAACGTTGCGATCCGATTATGATAAACACATTTCTGTCTACAACAATTATATTAAAGAACACATCCAAGTTAAAACCGCATTAACCGAATTTCTAGGAAAACTTCAATGTAATATCCCTATAAAACTCGCCGATGTGAAAACCACCATGGATGAGCTCGCGATATTACTATCTAGATATAAGGATAATGTAAAACAGTTTACAGGGTTTCGTAATAATTTTAGAAAGCTCAACGAAGATTATTGTGGAAAACTAACAACGGTTCCTATTAACGTCGCTGATAGTAATACACCCATCACCGAGATTAAACAAACTCATGAAGCTATGAAAGGTGATTTTCGAAGGATGAATAATACACTTGATAAAATCAAAATACACCATCAAACATGGATCCACAAATTATCACACTAGATTTAACCACGGAAGTCACGGGAATCTACAGATTAACCCTAATATCCCCGTTGCAGTTTAATATATCATCGAGGAGTTCCTCCTGGGTAAACAATACAATATCCGCGATAATAGACAAGGGATCAACTGAACGATTCACGATAATCGCCACGGATACAATCAATTTCCTTTATCAGTAACATGGTACGTGTAATGCGAAGCCGATTTAAGTAAACACCTTAATTGAAAAAAATGACCACAGCGTTAAAACATACATGACAATACCGCTATGACCAAGTCAGAGTGTTACAAAATAAACTCAAATCGCTCACCGACGAGTATCAAAGCAAATTAAAAAAATATCAACGAAGGATTACCACCGCTGATGTAATCGTGTACTCGGTTGGAGGTGTAATCGCTGGAACCATTATGATATTATCATCAGTGAAAACGATCGCCCCTGTTGGTAGATTTTCCAATTTATATATCCGCGGCAAAAACTATCGATGATGGTGGGTGATTTCAATAATAACAATAAAAATATCATCGTATAGTCAGCGTAAACTACATGATTAAACGGTTAAATTCCAAACCGTATCAACCGCTTAATTGCAATATCCGCGATGATATAATTTTTCCTCGACGACACGTTAATATCCGATGATGAAAAACACGAAGTTAATAACAATGGCAACGCCAAGAGAACAACTTCAGCGGATCGTCGAGAATACAAACCCGGCGGAAACAAAAATGATATCGACGGTAACAACAAACCCTGAATTCGGTATTGAATTTCCAACGCCGATTCCAGCAAAGGAAATCGCGTTAACTCAATAACAAGTACATTAGAGCTGGTCCAATATTAGATCAAATTCATGCGCTAGTAAACCTCGCAATAACACATTTGTGTTCGCGTACAAAGATTCCCCCGGTGGTGAACCAGATTGGCAAACAATACATCTTTCAAAGGGAGCTTATGACATCAAATATTTCAACAAGGAAATTCAATGCAGGATAAAATCTATCACTGGTTAAGAAAGAATCCGACATTGAGATAACCGCTCACGTACCATCATTGTCAACCGCTGTTGAGATAAACTCTCCCGGGCACCTGGTAGATATATATAACTCGTCAATTAAAACTATATTAGGATGGCCTGAAGATCTACCATTGAAAAAAATACCGCTGGTGAAAATTCCACCACGACGAGAAAAATCACCAATGGAGAAAACACAAGTGGAAAAACCACCAGTGGAGAGACCGCGTTTCCCACCGGTGGATCCTCTAGTTGAAGCTAAATTTGTTGTTTATACTGAATGCACAGCGGCAGATCACGACGCCGAGATATCGTATGAAAGAAATATTAATTTTAGCAATACTACTCTTTCTAAACGTGTAATATGACGGAAAAAATTGGAATCATGCAGATCCAATTAAAATTACTAATCATTTCGCAAAATTAAAAAACGAGTTTGATAAATATTAAAATATTTTTGATAAAAAATTTCCCAAGGAATTTCGACCAAAAATCATCAAATACATAAAAATATGTAATCAAATTATCGCCAAAGCAAAATGATTCAATCGACAAACTATCGTCTATGTGTTAAGTAAATTTAATGATGATATAATATAATCTAATAATATCACTAGGGAACAATTTGCAAAAACATTTAATATACGCGTTGAAGATATTACAACATTTTAACTTCCAGGATATATGTTCTTGAGTTAAGAAATCTCTCAAAGATGTAATCGAAAAGGGTTTCTCTGTCGTACATAATATATGGAAGATAAATTATGGTCCTCTCAATGATGCACTTTTCCAACAACAATATCTCACATACAATAATTTCCCCGAGGGAACCGGTCGACATGTATCCCGAGCAACGTTGTGATAACATCCGTGATCGCGATAAATGTTATGTGTGATATCGTCGTGGGGAGTTATAGCGCGGATACAACAACATCAAATCAAGCAGATTAAGGATATATCCTAATTGCGTTTTCCCATCAAGCATCTCCGGGAAGTTTAATCGTACAAAACCCAATTAACCCTGGGTATCTAGAGTGCAGTAGCCCTTGGATAACAAAAATAACTTTAAACTTATTGATCAGAATTTTAATTTAATCGATTTATCAAATGAAAAACTACAAATTGACCTTGATGTACAATATTAAGATTTTCATCGTAGATTTCCGGGTTAGATTTTCATCGCGAGGTAAAGTCGTCCAGGTTCAACAATCAAAAACTACTACGATGTTATCAATAATGTACCATCACGCGCAGGTATTTATCCATGATAAAAAACGACTTAACTCCGCGATTAGAAAATCATTGGCGTGGACAATCGTGGGAACTTTTTGAACTAGTGATTGCTGAATACGGTAATGAAGATTTCCTGCTGACGGAACATCATCTACAACTACATCAACATCACCAAATAATAATAATTTCATGTAACCGCGATCAGATAATAAAGCATGCTGACTCGTCCTTTTATCGGGATCGCCTCACGGAAATTTTATCATCGGGGTCGCAATGATATGTTCCAGACCAAAGTTTAAAAAATAGTTTAAACAAATTAAAAAAATAAACAGCAAATACAACGATAATTCTATGATTACTGAACATCATTATTACCATGATTTTTCCTATTGCTGTGATTTCCGTTGTTATTACTTTGTTTATAATTTCCGTCATGGTTTTATTTTAAAAAAGTTTTCCAGTGGATATACATGGGAAACCCAACGTATCTTACTGCCAGGAGAGCTCGAAGGTGGCAAAAAAAGAGCTACTGATCCTATTTGGAGTGTTACTGCACACAAGATATCTACTATAACACGATCAACTGGT
Source organism: Unio delphinus (assembly GCA_029339505.1). Lineage (NCBI taxonomy): Eukaryota > Metazoa > Mollusca > Bivalvia > Unionida > Unionidae > Unio > Unio delphinus. Next base: position 10,022,250 of record JAQISU010000162.1, read on the forward strand.
AGACCTCCAATCTATAAATTGGATTCAACTGCCCCTCAACGAAGATTTACTCGACAACAACTGCAAGTGATACCCGAGGATACTCAATTACTGCCGCGGTGTCTTGACTAGCACCTCTTCGTCTGTTGCACTGAAGACAAGTCAGCATCACATTATCTCTGGTATGACCAATACTGATATTCTTTCTGTCTACGGTCAATTGGCGAGAATCCCTATCTGACCAACACCAATTCATTACACAATTGCAACTCGCGCAGTGATTATTATGTTGCTGTTTCAACGTCATTATTAATTCAGCATCGATGTCAAATTCTCGTTTATTTTTTTTATCCTGCTGTGTATAACCAGAAAGTTTTTTTCTGATTATGTCCTTGACGTTGTCAGCGCTGACAGTATCACTTATTGCATTGTCATTAGGATTTTCAAGGACAATTCTTCGAAGCTGATTTATTTTTCGTACTCTGGATACTGCGAGATAGACTAAATTTAACAATTCGATGCGATTATCTACCATCCAAACAATAGTATCCGATATAGTTAATCCCTGTGAAAAATGTATTGTTGCTGCGTATTCTAGCGTCGACGGGGATTTATTAGCACGCAATGCATCTTCAACGACGCTGATATCAACCAGCACAATATCATTTAATACGAGAATTTATTTTTCACTTTGTCCTGGAATATCAACTTCAATGTTCTGTTTTCGTGTATCCGATGGCCTATAACATAACGGTACTGGAAGTGTTGCAAATCTTTTTTTATGCAATTCAAATAACTTCATCTGAAGTGTGTCTCTGACTATATTTCTACTTGCAATTATCAAATCATTTGGTCTCCACATTTCCCAAAAATCATTCATTGGAGTTTCTGAAATTATTTCACGCGCTATTTCACATTGGATTCTATCCGGTTGTAATCTAATTAGATTCTTAAATTCTCGTAATTTTACATCAAGTGATCTATAATCAGTGGCAATTTCTTCATAATAGTCTAGAAAACCCTTTAGCCACTAATGTGGGGATGCACCGACAAAAGGTGGTGGTTGGCCGTGATTACCGCACATGACGACTTTTGTATTTTTCAATAACAACCACTCGAGAAATATTTGTAATACATCTAATGACACTGTGCATTTTTCATCTCAAATGATGATTTCAGGAATAAATATCTCGCCCATACGCTCAGGAGTCCATTTATCTCCTTTCCATCGAAAGAAACTGTGATAAGTACAGGCATTTACCCCTCGCTGTATCATTTTTCTTGAAAGTCATTGAGTTGGTGTTAGCACAATCATGTTGGACTTCCCACGGAATAACTCAATAGCACGAGTTGTTTTTCCTGACCCACCACAGCCGTTTAAATAAACTGTTTTATATCTACAGATTGGATCAGAACACGGTGGTACATTAGACAATTCTGATTGAATCTCTTTGAGATTCCGATTATTATTTTCAATCGTAACATCTGCTGATTGAGTATACTCATAAAGCATTTCTCGCTTAATTCTCCATGACCCCCAATTCTTGTCCCCCTCACTTGTCAAGGAATGTATGAATTCAGCCATTTTGCTATTTATGTAAACTGAATCAGTGGCAACTCTAACTGCGGTGTTAGGAAATTTATTGATCATCGAAAACAGATTAATAGAAGCATAACCGAGCATAGAAGCTCTCAAATGTGTATACTGCGGATTGTATCCATCGTTGTAGGTAACAATTGTACCCAATTTGCTTCCATCGGACATAAATGCGTCTTTAAGATTGACATATATCCCCTTATTCGTTAAATCCGCGATTACAAAATCGTATTCAGCATTGTCTATAATCAACCGTGAAGAATATCATGTATTGTCGTATTTATCACCCTGGGTAAATTTACCGATTATTCTTCTACTGAGATATTTTGCTTCGTTGTTTCTGATTTCAAATAATTGTTTGGACCAATCCATGATTTGTTGTTCATTAAAAGCTGGAAACAGTTTTCGATGTTCGCTAATTTTTTTTTCCAAATCAGGTTGTGGTAACCAGACTGGTTTCTGTGCTCGATAGGATATAATCGCTTCACTGACAATTAACGATTGTAACATCCCACAATCAATCATATATCTCAATAGCATTGTTGGCATTCAGTGTTTTTCAGACATGTGTTTACCAATCCAAAGATAACTACACGGATTAAGTCCTTCAGCCAATTCAAATGATACTACACAAGCGAATCCGGTTAAATCAAAACCACGCAGTGGTCCATTAATAGCAACACGGGCCATTTCATGTGTGGAGTGTCCAAATCGTTTGAAATATTTCTCGCATTCTCCATACCCGAGAAAACTCACTGGATAACACGCAATCATATCATCGGAAATAACGGTTTCAGTGTCGTATTTTGTATTCCATAACCCTCCATGGCTGTATTCAAGACAGCTCAATCTGACATCTGATAAAAACTCACTTCTTGTTGGTTTCCACGCGTTTTTCTTCCTAGCAAAATGTGCTGCAACCGAGGGAAGTGTAAAACAATTTTTTGAATAATTGATCGTTGTCTCCCCTCTCAGAAAACTCACTAGGTAATTGTTTCATTTGATTATGTAGCTCTTCAGTACGGTACAATTCTCCGTTGGGTCTTACAAACTGATCAAATCCACATTCATCGTCTGAAGCACTATGGAGTAGCCACATTGACACAGTATCTCTTTTATTAAAATTGTAAATGGGATCAAATAATTTCTGCTCGGAAAATAACTCTTCTGTTGGGGGGATATATTTTTCGTTTCTATCCCGTAGGAATATTGTTACTGCAGATGACCACGCGTGTTCGTTATGATCAATAATTTGTATTGGAGTTCCTTTTTGATCGATATTTCGATTCGTATAATACTTCTCCGGTTATTGTCGTTATTGATAAAGGAAATCTCAATGATGTTTCTAATTTGATTATATCCTGAATTGTTGCCCCATGCTGTTTCACCGTTAATTCCCATTCGGTTACTTTTTTTTCGTCTTAGATCAGTCAGTTTATTTCCCCGGGATGCATTTGTGAAGTGTTCTATTATTCGTGTTGCTACACAATTGAGTTGCAAAGAATATTTCATTGGTGCTAGTTTTGCAATATCAGGTTTATCATTTAACGGATATATCCCGTAAACAACTGCTGTTACAGGATAAGATCTTCGTAGTATGGTTTGTCAATTCCAGTCCAAATTCCTGGTTTGGAATCTTGATTTACAGTGACAGTTTTTTTTATCCTTGAGAATGGGTTCGTATTTATCCCTGATAATCCATTCGCCTTTGACTTCGATAATAAATTTTATTCTGAAAAAATACCTTTTCTGCGAAAGATGTGAGATTATCACTGCTGCTTTTCATCGTTCATGGTAGCGTCAACACGGCCATCAATTCGAAATGTTGACCAACAATAAGATGCTCCATTACGCTTGAATTCATTAAAACAGTCTCTGATTTTAATAATCATGGTTCTATCAAGAATATTATTCTTTGGTGTATTAAAAACTTTTTCAAGATTGAATTGAACATTTTTTCAAGGCATAATTTTCGATAATCTCTTGAACTCCTTCATTAGACGTTTTTTTGGTTTATCGAGATTAAATCTAGGATTATTTCCAATAATCTCCTAAACTCCATGTTACCGTCTACTAGACGTTTTTTTGGTTTATCGAGATTAAATCTAGGATTAATTTTCAATAATCTCTTAAACTCCTTCATGTTACCGTCTACTAGACGTTTTTATGGTTTATCGAGATTAAATCTAGAAATAATTTTCAATAATATCTTAAACTTCTTCATGTTACCGTCTACTAGACGTTTTTTTGGTTTATCGTTACCGTTTGCTAGACGTTTTTTTGGTTTATCGAGATTAAATCTAGGATTAATTTTTAATAATCTCTTAAACTCCTTCATGTTACCATCTACTAGACGTTTTTTTGGTTTATCGAGATTAAATCTAGGATGAATTTTCAATAATCTCTTAAACTCCTTATCAGGATTGAATTGAGCATTTTTCCAAGGCGTAATTTTCGATAATCACAAACTTCTTCATACTATAATTAAAACAAACATTTAAATGAAAGATTTATGTATAATTAATCACTGCAAATGGCTCATGATTGGATCAGTGACACCGTGTAACAAATCATGCAGAAATGAATTCTGTGGGTATCATATGCAAAGTTTTTGACGTGGAAGCCTTGGTCCGTTACCCTACATACGATGTGGGGTTGGGGTCAGTGGGAAATCGCAGTTGTGTCTGATTTGTGATCGTAAACGATACAGGGAATTAAAGCGTTACTATGACAATAGAGTTAAAAACTCCATCAAAAACTCTGACAAAGTCCCTGACAAAGTCAAGGACGCTAACACAGTCAACGTCAACGACAAAGTCATAAGAACTCCCCAAGACTATATCGAAAGATTCATTATTAAACCAAACAATGAATTAGACAAACAATAATATAGTATATAAATGAACCAAGAATTCAGACCACATCCTGTGATTTTAAATTATGAAACATGTAGTGATGGCATCGTAAGAAATCGTAGACTGAAGAAACCAGTTGGTGCTGACAATGGTATGGGGTATTTGGTATTTACCGTTGGTGGGGGAAAAGAAAAGAAAACTTATCTCAATCACATAATAGTGTATGAGTTTTTACGTGGATTGATCGAGGATGATTTTGTTTTTGATCACAAGGATTCTAATCCAAAGAATAACAAATTGTATAATCTGCAAGCTGTTACACAGAGTGATAATTTGAAACGGGGGAATACTGGCACTTGCAAAATGGTTGGGAAGAGACCCATAAAATCTATGAATACGGCAACTAATGAAGAAAAAATATTTTCATCTATGATTGAAGCCAGTGGGTATTTCAATATTTGTCCATCTTCTGTTCAAAAAGTTGCAAAAGGGATTTATCGATCTGCCATTTCAAAAAAGAACGAACAGAAAATTCATTTTATTTATGTCTAAGTCATTCATATTTTTCATTTAGAAAGATAGAATTGTTATAGAATATGAATTCTGAAAATATGAATAGCATTATAGCTGAATTTTTAAAATTGATATTAAACTATCAGATGGTTTGAATCCTGATCAAATCATGTCAGATTTTCAGGATATAGAATACGGGGTTAACACTAACAAGTATATGCTGCCCAAGAAATATGCGCTAATCAAAAGAATTCAGAATTCAATTTGGGTCTCTCTTTCATTTTCCAGTGACGTAAGTGTGTTTGTTCCGTTATAAACTATTGTAGAGGGAATACGAAAATAATTGGGTAACGAATAGGAATTGGAAAAAGAGGTTAATTCTAAAATTAGAAACCTACGAGCGTTAATTCAAGAAAATGAACGATTTTGACCGTGACCGACCCTCAAAGAGATTTTGTCGTTTTTTGATTATTACCGACCCTCAGAGAGATTTTCATTTTTTTTTAGCATTTTTTGATTGAAAATGTCAAAACAAGTGAATAAAAAATATTTCACACACACTGAATAAAAAAATACTTCACACACTGTGAATAAAAAATCGATAGGCCGTTAATGGTTGGTTTTCCCGATACGATGGTTCCGATTGATCAAATGTCAAATGGCGAAAGTGCCAAAATTATTATATTATATACAAATTAGGCACATTCGCCATCAATGATAACGCCCTTAAAATGTCAAAATTAGACTTCCACGTTGGTGTTAAAAATCATCTGACATCTCTGACATGTAACAAAAAATGGAGAAAGTGCCAAAATTATTATACTATATACAAATTAGGCACTTTCCCCAAACTTGATAGGGCTGTTAAAACAATCAAAAAAGACTTCCACTGTAGTGTTAAAAATCATCCGACATGTCAAATTAACTGAAAAGTGTTTTCGTCTGTTAGGTCAGGTTCGGGAAAATTGTTTTACAATTGAAAAATTGTTTACAATTTCAAATAATGGTCAATGAAGCATTAACAACTAGAATGGCTCGTGAACGACTAGATGCAATCAAGAGATTTATACCAATTCGAGACTCTGTCAGAAATAAACTGCAACAACGACAGACTTTACAAACGGATTTTGCTGTGGGATCTGAAGAATTGTTTAAACCAGTAACCACAGCAACGGAAGTGGTAGAGCGTGCTATAAGGGGAGATGTTCCCGAGACGGGGAAATCTCTTTTTGGTGAACTTAAAAAAATAACTGAACAAACAAAACAAGATGTAAAAAAAAATGGAATCTAAAACACCTGAATAAAAAGACATACGAGTGAGATTTAATGAGGAAGGGTTAGCAGTAATCGATAAGACTGATCCAGCAAAAATTCCTGCGCTTGTTGTTACGTCTTATGAAAACAGAAAAAGAAAATGGTGAAACCAGAACATCATAAATATGTTAGAAATATAACTCACTGGGCTGATATATTCTACAAAATAAAAACTAAAAACGGTCAAATTGATACCGATAGTGCATCATATATTGAAGATATCAAGATGGTGGGTACAGTGTATAATCAATACGAAGAGTTTAAACAGCAGCAAAAAGCGCAAAAATTGCAAGGAAAGCGACAGCAACTTGCAAAGAAAATATCTTTTTCACCTAAAAAACAACCTGATGATGCTCTTGATTATTTACAAACTACGGATACAGAAAAACTGGATGAAACAACTGGTTATAGCGGGGAGGGATTGCAAGATTCCAGTGGACCCCAAAGTGGGGTATGTCCTGGTAGTGTTATCAGTGATATATCACGATTAGAAGTTCTCATCGGAGGAAAACGAGCTGGAAATAACTCTCCAGAAATGATTAATGAAGCCTCTGATATCTGTAGACGGATATTTCAAGGCGGTATCATGGATATCAGCACAAATCGAGATTTCATTAGAGAGTTAGTGGAAAGTGGGTATCATAGTGACTGAATTTATAATTGAAAAATTGTTTTACAATTGAAATCTACGATTTATAATAATGATCATACACTACAATCATGACAAACCAACCCCCGTCTATGTAGTTAATTCACGGTTTACAGTTTATAGAGCATACTATGGTGATGGTTTAGGTAATACAATTGCAGGATTATTTCCAAGAATGGCCCCAAAAGTGATGCCGTTAGCTTAACAATTATCAATGAAAGCAATTGATGTTATTCGTGATAAGGGTACAGAGAGATTTACAGTGCTGTTGGAGATCTTGCCAGAAAAGCGTTTATAGCCACGAATAATAAATTAACATCATTAGTGAAATCACGGGGGAAATCCAAAGGATTTTCAAAGAAACCGTTACCGTCTACAGCGGAAATGCCTGCAAGTGTTAGTAAAATTATAAATAACGCAGTAGATGAAAAACTAGCGTCGTTGATATCCCCCGACTAAAGCAATATTGCAAATATGATAGCAGGAAGTGGCTTTAAAAAACTACGTCGAAAACGCTAGCGTTTTTCACGATGAAATCCAACGGATTTTTACGCTAGCGTTTTTCACGATGAAATCCTACGATTCTTTTACTATGAAAATCGTTTACGATTTCACGATTTAGACTGTGATAAATAGAATCAAATGTTCAAAAAGTCACCTGATCCAGCGTTTGATATAGACGCCCCAGTTGGCAAGGATGATTCTGTACGCGATAATCAATATTACGCCCATCATGCAATAGACTCAAATAGTCGATCAAGAATTGAACTTTACCAGTAAATACTTTCTAACCGCTGAAGCGTTTATTGAAGTAGAAGGAGAACTTGTAACAGCTGCTGATACTCCTGCTGTACCAGCACCGTATCCAGCTGGTACTCAAGTCGGTTTTGTTAATAATGGTATTATGGCGTTATTCGAAACTGCTAGATATCTCATTGATGAAAAAGAAATCGAGTCTATAGATCGCGATGTTGATGTGGCTACAACAATAATTGGGTTATCGAGATATTCCGATGATTATACAAAATCAGCAGGAACTTCTATGATGTTTGCAAAAGATGTTAAAAATACCGCTGGAGGAAATCAATTTGTTGTAAAACGACCAAAGAATAATGCTGGTAATGCTAATATTGATGCCGAGGATATGATTATAAACAACGATCCTAATTTCAATATAGGAGCTGCAACACGAATTTCAATGTTGGAAGGGCGGCGTAAATCATTTTTATGCGCGATTCCACTGCATCACATATTTGGAATTTGTAGAAACGTCCGAAAAGTTATCTACGGGAGCGAAGCATACAGTATCGCGTGTACGAAAAAGTAATGATAATGACGCAATTTGGAGGATTGCAGCAGACAATGCAAATCCCAATGCTGATGCCGGTAAAATTATTTTATCAAAACTATCATTATTTATGCCAGTGTTGACTCCATCAATCACCGCAGAAGAACGATTACTATCATTTATGGATCAAGAAGGAAAATCATTACTAAGTTGGCTAACCGTGAGTACAGATGTTAAACAATCAAATATCAACGGGTTATTCACGTGGAATCTAACATCAAAACAAGGCATTGCTGCGCAACGTCATATATTTTTTGCGTTACAGGATAACACACGAGTTGATGATCAACGTTTCAGTCATATGATATTTGATCCATTGGGTGTTAAAGACGTCTCACTGAGAATAAACGGCCAGCAGGAACCATCTGAAGATGTACAACTTGATTACGGTCAAAACCATATTGCACGCGTGTATCATAGATTGTTTTCATTTATGGCACGCGATCAAAATGTCGATACTGGTCTACAAATATCCCAATTTGATTTTAAGAATCTGTATCCGATCTATTACTTCTCACTGGAACATCTTGATTTAACAAGACAGTCTGTCGTTGATATACACTTTAGAGTTAATGTGACTCGTCCAGTTGCTATTGCTAATTATAGAGCAGTTGCTGTCATTCTCAGCGACAAATCAATGCTACTTGAAGGTGTTGAGGAAGAATGAGAGTGGTAGATGCGCCAGTGGAAAACATGTAATTGAAATCGTACACGATTTTCTCGATTTGACCGTTGAATTGCTTCGCGATTTAGAATTAATCTATTATATATAATGTCGTATAGTCATATCAGTGTTGCGTTGACACCCGGTCAAATCAAGAAATTGCAATGAGAATCAGCTAAGCAATGTGGAACCACTATCACGCTGAAACCCAATTAAATGACTGGTGGGACAAATAAAGTATTGCTGACAACTCGTCAAGTGAAACATTTCAATTATGTACTTGTAACGAAAAAGGTGTTCAGATTACTATTTCTGCGGCTGCAATCAAAAACATGATAAAATCAGGCGGTATATTCCCGTTGTTAGCTGCGATTCTAGCGTTAGGGGCTGTTGGAACCGCGGCAGGAATGGCACTAAAAAAGACAACTGGGCAGGGTTATAAAAAAGGGAAAGGGTCTAAGACTACCAGGTACAGCGGAAAAGGCCTGAGACTAGGACCGGTTTATTAACTCGAAAATCTTTGATGGTTCCAATGTCCAATTTCGATTTACTCGATGCTGCTAAAAACTAGCCATAAAAAAACTTCAGAGGTGTTTTATGAAAGATCAATTGCCGACACAACGAAACAACGCTGTAACCGGTATCATTAATCTCGATAACAGCACCGGACCTGGAACTCACTGGGTTGCATACGCGATTGATCCACGTGGTATTGTTTTTTTCGATTCATATGGGTTAGCCCCGCCAAAAGAGTGTATGCGTTATATAAAAACTTCTCCAATGAAGACTTGGTATTCTAGGATACCAACACAACAAATGAATGATCCACCAATATGTGGCAGCGAAGCATTAAATGTCCTTAACGCTATTTCTAACTCCTTGGGTAACCCAAGGGGAAAACCACCACATGTTGTCCTAAATGAATACACTAGTAATCGCTGGCGAAAATCATAGATTTTTCAACGAAACGATTTTAGAGAGAGAGAGAGAGTTTTACAATAACATGATTGATATTTGGGGAAGACCTCTGAAACCCAAACCCGATGACATTGCAAAAACATCTGCAACCGGTGATATAAAAAAAACTAATGGAATATGAAATAGCTGAAACGTTGAATTTAGCAAGTGTTGACCCCGGGGAAATAGTTGTATTTCAAGATCGTCAGGGTAAATTGAAAACTAGTAATATTTCACTGGATGATATTTTGATTAAACAACGAAACGCAATCAAGGATACAATCGTGTTATTTTCCGATCAGGATAAACTCAAACTGGGTGTACTCTTCTCGACTATTACAGATAGACTAAAAACTCTCAACGATGAATTGAAAAATTATGTGTTGGAACTAACAACACTTCAATCTAAAACTGAAAAACACGGAAAACAGTTTTCAAATTTTCGTAGAAACATCGTGGATGAATTTATTGGAACCCCGTAGAATAGAATTGAAATAAAACTCCCTGATATAAAAAAAATCCATCGATGAGACGAAAACCTTCATCGAAGCCATCAAAACTGATTTTCCGAGGATGATAACAATCATTGAAAAAACGAAAATTCCTCATGAGAAAACCAATAATGTAGTATTCACGATACAACACGGATCATTTGCGTGGACACCTACAAATAACAAATTAGATATCACTGCAACCGTTAAAGGTATTTATCGATTAACACTAGTGACACCAACTCAATTTATTATTTCATCGTCGAGTTCATCTGGGGTAAACAATACGATTTCAACGATCATTGACAAGGATACAACTGAAAAGTTCACGATCACATCTACTGATAAAAATTTGGTTAGGGTTTCAAAAACGTGGTATTTGGAATTTGTAGCGGATTTAAGTAAAGAACTAAATTGAAAGGAAAATTCTTCGGATTTCACAATTGAAAACGCTAGCGTTTTTAAAATAAAAAAGATTTTATCATCGCAATATCGCTATGATCAGATCTGAGAATTTCAAATAGACTCAAAACCCTCGCCGAGGAGTATCAAATAAAAATAAAAAAATACCGACGAAGAATCACCGCAATTGATGTTACTATGTACTCGGTGTCAAGCGTTCTCGCTGGCGCCGGAATAATACTTGCATCGGTTACAATGATCGCCCCGGTTGTAGTTCCAATTTGAAATTTCTGCGGCGGCTACAATCGCGGGTATATCAACCGAGATAACAAAAAAAATATCATCATGCAGCCAGAGTAAACTGCAAGATTACTTAACTCAATTTCATGTTGTATCAACCCCATACTCGCAATTATCCTCGATGATATCGTCATCGCTCGATGATACAATTATATCAGATAGTGAGTTTTCAGCGATGGGCAGTATTTATGATTCTGCGATGTCAAAATTAGAAATACAACAACAGTATAATAACAATGACAACACCGATGGATTTGGAAAACACGAACCCGAAAACCAGCATGATCTCAATAACCTCAACGATATCAGATAGTGAGTTCTCAGTGATGGTACGTGTCTATGATTCCGCGATGTCAAAATTAGAAATACATCATGAGTATAATAACAAAGACAACACCGATGGAATTACTTCAACAAATAGTGGAGAACACGAACCTAGTACAAACAAGCATGATCTCAATAACCTCAACGAATCCAGAATTCGGTGTGAATTTCCCTATCCCAGTCCCCGTGAAGGAGATAGCGCTAGCAAACCTACGAGTGTATCACAGTTGGCCTAATATCAGATCAAAATCATTTGGTGGTCAACATTCGAATAATTCACTGGTATTTGCAAATAAGAATAAACCAGACGGATCTCCAGACTGGAACGTTGTTTCAATACCAACAGGGTCATACCAAATCGAACAAATCAATAACGAATTCGCGCGTAGAATAAAATCGATTACTGGAAAAGAATCAAAAATCGCTATAACGGTTCATGAGCCGACACTATCGTCTGCCATTGAAATAAGCACAGAAGGATACGTCGTAGATATCTATCAGAGTTCTATTAGAACCATATTAGAATGGCCTGAATTACCACCTCAGACAGCTCATCAAATACCTGAACCACAAAAAAATGATTATATCACCGACAGGATAAAATCTGATAATCCAGTAAAAAGCTATAGCGATTACACCAGATGGAATTTTTTGGATAGCCGATTACATACCGAGGAGGATAGAGAGGGGAAGACACAAACGGATTATTTATTTGTTTACGAACCTAATATCGTTGAAAATTTCACAGCAATGAATAATGATTTTTCACTGTTGTTAATATCTCTTAAATCCGGCTCTCTCACCCGAGATGAATTTATCAGCGTCGTAGAAACATGTAACAAAATCATCAATGACATGGAAACATTTAATTTGAAAATTATTCAGGAGATATTAGATAATTATTCTATAGCGAAATCAAGATTTGTATTGATCTATAAAATCCGCGTTGAAGATATTCCAGCATTCAAACTACCAGGATATAACGTACGAGAACTAAAAAAACTTCTCAGTGATGCAATGACCCAGATGGTGGTGGTAGACATATCTCTCCGTTCAACGTGAATATAACCTCGGTGATTGCGCTCAATTTAGTATGTGATGTTATCGAAGGAAGCTATCAAATAAATCTCGAACGATCAAATCAAGCTCAGCAAGGATATATTTTGTATTCATTTGCACCAATAGCCCCTCCAGGATTTTTAATAATTGAGTCTCCGGTTCATCCAGTCTATATGCGATGTCATAATAATTCATTAACGAGAATTAATTTCAAACTCTGACCAGTCCAATAATCTAATTGATCTACAAGATGAGGTCTTACAAATTAGTCTGTTTGTAAAGTACTAAGGACTTTCGTCCTAAGACCCTCGAACACGATATCGTATCGGACTTGATCAAATATTCGGTTGAAATCAACGGGTCAGTTTTTTTTAACCCGAAGGAGACCCTTGCAAGGACAAAATTACTTGGCAAATAGAGACTTTATTTTTTTTTTAGTTTTCGTAGGAATTAAATTGATTTTCCTCTCTCGATTTTTCATGTTTGAAATCCATGTCCGATTCACACCTTGATGCTAAGTCACTAAGTCCCTTTTTGGCAAATAGAGACTTTATTTTTTTTTAGTTTTCGTAGGAATTAAATCGATTTTTCCTGTCCCGATCACTCTCCATAGGACATAAAGACGTCTTTACGACTGACATATACCCCCCACCCCTAAATAAGGAGACTTGATGGTAGAAGCCCTAATTTTGTTTGAAATCCATGTCCGATTCACCCCCTCTGCTGCTTGTGTGTTGGCAGCATTATTAGCGCTACTTTGCCCAACAGGAGAAGAACGTCAGTGATATAAATCAGTTGAAGAAGCTCTTGTTACTGAGTGATGATGGTAAGATATTCTTGTTCGACTGGCAATGAAAACGACTAATTGCATAATTAGCTACAATTATTATGCAGAAAAGTGGAGTCTAATGATTGTCTGGATGGATTGATTCAAACATAAAATCAAATCATCAACAAACTTGCGAGTCCAAAGTACAACTGGTAAATTGTTTCATAGGCGTTTATGATATATATATATATATATGATTTTATCCACTGCAAGCTGTCTTAACTCATTATTGACTATAACCATACATTGGGGTGAGCACAGTAGCTACGCTTTATATTTTTCAGCAACATTCAACTAAATTTCCACGGCATAGTATATATCCACTTGAAACAGTGCAAAGCATCTAAAGGCAGATAAAAGAAGCGCTTCAGAAATTCTACAGAGGAGCGCTTGGTTGAACACTTAGGTCATGATGCTGTATGAGATAGTAGCAACATGGATTAATAGAACATTCGGATACCAAGAATTGCGAGTACGGGCAACGCAGTTACTATTGGCGACATAATGGTCGCGTAGTTAACGCCGGCATATGCCATTTGTTGTATATATAAATAATAAAGAGGCATTTCTTTGTATCAATGAGATCCAACACAATGAACTAAAAATTATTAACTCGGTCGTGTACTTACGAAACTGTCCTAATATAAATATGTGAGATTATAATATCATATAATGGTAAAGCAGACGTTCTGGCATATGCCTTATGTCTCAAATCGACTCATTTTTTTTCTTAAAATATAATGTGCAATGTCAAAGAAATTCAGAATTTAACCCAAGTAAACGTAAATGTCACACCACAAGTTAAAACACATGTTCCTAAATGAATTCCGAATATCAAGATTTGCCACTATCATATAATCTAAACTGCCTTTGAATGATATTTCCAATAGCCCAAGCCAAAGCGGTTGTCCAACATGTCTATGATGACTTTCTAATTCCAATGAATAAATTGAAAAGATAATTCCACTGAAATACATATGAACCCAGCTTAATAAATCCATAGTTTTTCATAAGAAAACATAGAAACAATGTTACATGTAGCTGACCCCAATCGGTTTTACATCTTAATATTCTTATAGTTGATCTGAATTGCGCCATTATAGACATTGTAGGGAAATACTTAAATTTTTCAATGTTTAACATGAGAACGTTATTATTGGGAGAAGGTGTTGACATAGACAAAAGTGTCTCGGGTCAAATTATGTTAGGAACGAAAAGAGTTTCTAGAGACTTTGGAAATGTAAGGAAAACGTTTTAATTAGTATTGACATACGGGAAACTCAAAAAGCATTTTAAGATCCTTTTTAAAACAAAAGGTGTTTTGTGACAGTCTTATCCATCCACATTTTGACTACAATTCGAATATATATATATATATATATATATATATATATATTACAAAGCAGCTACTGTACTTTTATTACAATCCAGAATAATGCATATGCATTCCATCACACACGTTTTAATTACTATTAAATCATAGAATATTTACATTCGATAACCCGTACGATTCCATCCAACACACCATATTTCCTATCCAAAACAACAAGTACATTATCCATACGTCTTTTGTCTTCCATAAAATTATATACTTATTATGAGAGCAACATAATTAGCTAGATAATGAACAAATTCACTAAATATATATATATATATATATATATATATATATATATATATATATATATATATATATATATATCACTACGATGTCTGCAGTGAGGTCGTTTATAGTGATGTCTACCACTGGGGCATGATACCGCACACATGTAGCATGATGTTCCTCCCAGTCACATTATCGTGAGTCCAGGGAGACCAGTCTCACCACTAATATCTTAATGCTGAGCGCCAAGTCAGGTAGCTGCTAGTACTATTTTTCAAAAAGTTTTTGTTATGGCTCGGCTGGGAATCGAACCCAAGACTTTCCGCTCCCACGGCGGACGCTGTAACCACTAGGGCACTGGAGCGATTGAAGTGTCAGGCAAAAGAAAAACTATTTATTTTGAAGCGGAAAACAGTTCGCATCAAACAACACCTAAATATCTAATACAAAATCATAAGTGTCCAGCTCTAAAGAAAAGTAACGATGGTCTGTAGCTCCAAAAGAGTATTGCTTCATTAAACTGTTGTATTAACTATATTTTGTCTAACCAATCCTTGTAAGTTTCTTCTGGTAGTAGAAACAATAGCTTTGCTGCCAAGGTCAGCCACATCTAATCAGCGAGAACCATCTGTTGTAAAATTTGGGAAATCATTCTTCTTTAACTCTGATTGACTCATCGAAAGCCAGAACCATTAAATTATGACTAACCAAAAGTATTTAATATTACTGAATAACAACTCGCTGGGTGATTCCATCAAGACGTTATTTTTGGTCACGACCACATTTGGTATGCCATAGAATTTGAGCACGAAACTCATTAGGAACTCATTAGGAACATGTTGTTGTTGGTGTTCGGTTCAATTCCAGTTTTCAGCACAAGGTAGACTATATATAGTGGCCAGTTTAAATGGTGAAGGAAGAACCATGGAAAAATCCGGAAAGAAGTGCCGATCAACTTTGGAAATCGTTAATGACTATGGAAATCAAATCGGATCGTCGAAATGGGTAACATGCAAGCTGAAGGACACGTTTCTAATACTGATGAGGGTTATTACGAATCAGTGAAAGAGACAGTGACGATTGAAAGACAAACAACCTGCAATATCATAATCCTTTTCTCAACTTAATATCGATTTGAAGGATATTCAGCAGATATTCTTATGTATTATTCAACATAATCTGGTCAAAATGATTGCCAATGTTTTTACTTTTAGTTTGTCAAAGCCCTAAAGCAAATTCAGCTACGTGTACTAATTGAGTACCATGAAGTAGCTCTGTTTCTCAATATCAAAGGTTAGGATGTCAAAACGCTTTCAACACACTATTTTCTCAATTATTCTGCCATTTTAACTAGAAGGAAACAGATAACATTCAGAAGACATCATCATCAACAAAAGTTGTTTTATTATCATATCTACTTAACCAAGGATACAATCTTATAATTGTGTACTTTGATGTGAAGGAGTACCATTTAGTGGGGATACATACTCTTTATTATTCATAGTTATTCCTTTTAAAGTGAATGATGTCAGTACTGCTTATGAGGACTATGCAAGGACAAAACACGTTCACCATGAACTTATACTACCTCACTATTATTGTATCAGTAAATTGCATTTTGAAGGTCACAATTGGCATCGAAAGAGTAGGATCAAATTATGCATTCTTGAATGTAAACTTCCTGGTTAAACCATCTTTTCGAGCACAGAATTGATACCAATATATAGTGCGAATGAACATATCACTCAACCAGTAATATATATATTAAAACCGATGAGCACTCATGCATTAGATGCTTTAAAAGGTGATTATTTGAAGAAAGGGAAATACTGTCTTTAAAATGTCCCTATCGACAATATTGTAAAACCAGACATGGTGACATGCTTACAAAATTAACTCCTTAAAACAAAATAAAAATCATCCTTTGGGTCTCCTAAGTAAAGATATAAATGTGTCTTATAGGGCATTACGTGGCATTCCACAGGAAGGAAGAGGTAGTTACATACGTGGAAAAATCCGCGGGTCTCATAAACATTGTCGTGGTAAAGAAACGAAAGTACAAGAACTTGAGAACTAAACGTCGTCGGCTTCTTCCTGAAACAATAATGTAATCAGCTACTTGTTAATGTTACAAGACAAAACTGTTTATTTGCAACGCCTCGAGTGTGATGACGATGCGCCTTCTCTTATCAGTCTTACGACTGTTTGGCTTGTTTGTAAAAAAGTACAATTTGTGTAAAACACGTCATCCTTTTTCATTGTTTGAAATGACTGGGAGTTCTAAATACTCAAAGATTATATAGAAGAGTAAAAGAGGATTTTATATACAAATGTCCCTTTGGAAAAAATATATAAGGTTGTATTGGATGGTATTGAAAATAAATATTCAGTAGTAACTTATATATTGGATAATATGTTTGTGTCAAGTCATCATACCTTTTGCATCATACAGTAAAGAAACAAAGTATTTTATAGCAATTAATGTATTGGACAGTATGTTTGTGACATGTCATCACACCTTTTCGATCATACAGTAAAGAAACAAGGTATTCGATAGTAACTTATGTATTGGACAGTATGTTTGTGACATGTCAAAACACCTTATACATAATACCCATTCCTTATTATAGCAGGTGTCTTTATTTAGATGCTAGCTGTTAAGGTGCTAGGGATGTCAAGTAGTAAATATTTATCAACTTGTACACTTCTTGTAGAACCCAATAGCAGGTTAAACCCTTTGAAACCTTTCACTCGAAAATGAAATTCCTTTCTTTGTCCCATTCAACCTGATTTATTTCGATAGTAAACAAAACGTGGTACGTTATGGAATGTATATGAGGTGTTTTGTATTATAATCACAAAGATGGTGGTGGATTGTTTGCAGAGTGTGCTTGATTGTAATTAATACAGTTGCTGAAATCAAGCATTACGTTTTGGATCGTACTCATATTGTATTTTAAATAGTATACAAAACATTACCATTACCTTTTCCGTACACAACATGTTTTGTTTCAATATGAAAACAGCGTATAAACGTTACCAATAAATTTCCCCGTGTCCGTATAAATTTGTTTGTCGCCATAGATTCATTCGTCTCAATAAAACAATGTTTAGAGTAAAATACATAAAAATACAATAGGGATGAGGCAATCGGAATAGAAGGACTCAAGGAAATATAATAATTTGGAACGCGGTGGAGAGAAAGGTTATGCAATTAATTACCACTATTAATTTAGCTGATTAAATTTTTTATTTTTCTTGTCTAGGGTGACTCGCATTGCATTACTTCTTCTCAATAATCTTGCCCAGTTCTCTGTCGAAATTCCAACGTTTCTCTCACACCGGGCCATAACATTGAGGGAGGTTATTCATTTGATAAAGCAGCTAATACCTACTATTTACCGGTCTTACTAAGATGGTGACGATACACAAACCCAACTTTGGTCATTTTTCGGAGTAATTGACCCCTTAATAACATGATCATATCGGGTTCGGTGTGGTTTTAGACTGAAATTTCGTATTGTCTAAAAGCTGAAATGACATAAAATGTGGAGCACACAGATAATATTTTATAAAGAGAGAGAGAGAGAGAGAGAGAGAGAGAGAGAGAGAGAGAGAGAGAGAGAGAGAGAGAGAGAAAGAGAGAGAGAGAGTTTTAAGTTGTCTTTGCGTGCTGCCTTAGTAATCAAATACATAGAAGGAGCGTCTTGATCGAAATATAAACGTAATAAGTGACACATTCAGCATAGACAGCATGTGTAGCGGAAGACGTAAAACGTAAGAAAACAATGTGCTTACTGCATTGCATAATCTCTGAGGGAGATGTAAATAATCTCAAACAAACACATTAACACACAATGTACATACCCCACAAAATACGTGGCCATGTGCAAACTCATACTGGTCATTGTAGGAATGCACCTCACCAGCTAGTGCCAGCATAAACGTCATCCATTCATGTTCGTCGTAGAAAGCACCCACATTGGTCAAACAAGTTCTGAAAACATAAATGGACAGTTGACAGTGAAACACACTCACACACACACACACACACACACACACATTTCTATATCTATAGATTTTGATTTATACTAGTTAAACAACAACCCTCTACCATTATTCTTGTAACAGTTTGTCAGATTAAAGAAATGTTTTGGAAATAAATTTATGATATGTTGTCATTAGGACTTTGCTACTATTTGACTAATGTCAAAAGATATACAGAACGTAATAACATCACGTTTAGCTCATTTAGACAACGTTATCTGTTTGAAAATGCACTGAGGCCATTGAAGGGGGCACACCTTTTCTTACACCCATCACAAAAGTACGAGGATGTAAGTTCCAGTTTCGACAAGTTAATCTGTAACTTTCAAAGGAATTATAACGAGCACTTGGAACTCTGCTGTCGCTTTGAGAGCACTAACCCTGAAAACCTAGAATATATTATCAGAAAATGGGTGTGCCCATAAGAATACTAGAACAGATGAGAAACATTGAATAACAATTTTCAGACATAAGCGCTCTTTATTGGGCTCTTTCTCGTGACTGATATTTCCGAAGAAAAGATTATCAAGACGCGCAAAACGTAAGGTCTGTTTTGTAGTGTTATATATCTCTTTAGCCCAATTTCACTAATCATCATACCCAATTATGGCCGAGATGCTTTTCTATCTAAAACAAAAGTAGAACTGCAACTTATAACATTCATAGTTTGACATTTATTTATTCAAAGACGAATCCATTTAGGGACGGAAAGCTAAGTATACGTTAGAAATGAAAATCATGGTATGATCAGATAATTTCCAAAGATTACACCATATTTTTAAACAACCACAGTCTTCATGGATGGCCATTGTTACATCTTATGCATATTCAGACGCAATCATGCTTGCGATTTCATTGTCTAGCGTGTGTTCTTTAACAGACGTTTTTAATTACTGCAGGTACTGAGGCCCGACAATTACTTATGCAGGTGTAGAGTTAAATTGTTCCATTTTAGCCGAGTCGCGACACAAATTACCATGCCCAGCATGAACCTGCACGTTTTATTTGTAAAATAAATATCAGTAGCTCTGATACATGTTTTGCATGAGTCATCTTAAAGTTGCAGAAATGTAGTCAACTAAACTAAAATCTGAGTATTGAGAGCACTAGTCATGTCAATCCCTTAGCATTGATGTCCGATCTGTACCCTGAAAGCAGACTAGGAACGAATAATCCAGGCACTTAAAATGAGATGCTGCAAAACCATCCACGACATCTCTCACATCGACCACATCGCAAATTAAGAAGTGTGTAACACGATCAGGCACAAAGTAGGCCATTATGAAGACCTCCTTACCACTATCAAAAACATAAAACTGATATGATACGGCCAAGTCATTAGCGCAAACAGTCTATCCGCAACAGTACTTCAGGGCATCGTCTAGGGTGGCAGAAGGAGAGATAGACAGAGAATAAAGTGGGATGACAACATCACGGAATAAATCAGGTAAAGGTTTGCGACACAAACATAGGCACATGATTTAACAAGTGGAGAGAACTGGTCAGATGCTAAGCACCACAGTGCCTCAACGCCCACACATTGGATCAAAATACTGATGGTTATGAATAATACCAGCGTTCCATTCATGACAAAAATATACTGGTATTTCAATGCACTGAGGCCCACGGATATCATTTGATACATTGCACGTGAAATCTCGACTGTATGAAGTAGTATTTACACAGTTTATTGTTTGTTTTTAGGGCTACTATTGGTTGTTAGTGGTATGTATATATGTAGTCTATATTCTTTATCTGAACATTTACTCAGCAGTTTAGCAAGTGGAGGTGCTGATGCAACCGTGAAATCACTGGCAAAAAGAATGCTATTTTCACAAAATTTTGTTTGGACTACTAAGCGTACGAAATTGAATTGGAATACCTGTAATTGACTATGATATTCATTAATTCAACATAACAACACGAACAAAGAGAAACTGATGTATCTGACATTGACATCTCTGCGCAGTTATATCCAAGACCATTCATATATTGTTTCATTCGTACCCTCTTTGCTAATTAACCAGATTGGTTTTGAGAGAAAAACGTATCTATAAGCGAAACTGCTCATTTTTTTTTAAAATAAGGGATCGCCTGTATGTGATTTATGTGTCAGCGGAATACAAAGCAATGAACGCCGTACTCTTGATTGTAAGGAAACGTTGCAGTCATCATGAAGATGCAAATCGTCTACTGTTGATTTCTCAAACAAAGTCATTCAATCGCTCTTGTCAGCCGCGAATAAGATTGCACAATGATTTAGTTCTTCAAGAAAGATCAGCGGTAAAATATTTATACGAGACGAACATAAATGCACATATATGACTAATCCAAATATCATCGTCGTGGGGTACCTTCTAATTTGTTAGTGAATAAAATTCGGAAATGCTACTACAAGAATTAAGTGGAGGTCATTATCAAATCCACCGCGGTTGCATTTTCCATTAATTCTTTTCAACCCTTATAATCTCAGCAAGAACGATAAATACATCTGTAAAAACACTCACCACTTGCTTTTCTAACATATTTTCGACAAATACAAGAACAATCATTGCAAATACATTCAGTTGGGTAATCATTGTGGTGTTTATAAAACGTATTATTTGCATCCAAATGTATCTCTAAAAACGTAACTGCTTCCCCAAACAAGATTTATTTTTATTATATGGCATTTGTATCTCTAAAAAAGGAGCTTATATGTTATTTGTTCATGTTATAGCTGCACCTTATGATGGTCGATCCCTCAAACAATTACATTGCTTTAGTAGTAGACGAGATATGGAAGGCCATCAAACCTACCGGAGAGTATAAAATTCTATGTCAATCATCTTCGAGATTAAATTATGGGAATCTTACGTGACGTTTATGAGCAAGTAAATTTGTATTTCGTATTTACAACGTCGCCGCTGCAGGAACCGTTATTATGGATGTGGTGAAAATTACCACCATCGTAACTATTATTGGCAGGCTATATGGTTTTGTTGCTGGAGCCAAATTAATAGTACGAATTGTTACATGTGCCTCCGATAAATTAACTTCTTTACGGATGCCTTCGCATATATGCGTCTCGTTCAAACGTCTCCCAGAGCACGAAACAGTAGCATTACAAACAAAAAACTGCTCCTGACGTCTGACGGGGATAAATCGATTAATCTGAGTAAGTTCTGTACGTCGTTGTTTGAAAGGCGTTATTGCCGATATGGATCTTGTGTTACTACTACCAAATGATTTTACAGGTAGTAAAAGTCCAGTAAAGTCCTTATTAAACATAACAAACATACATTTCAATGACAAAAACAGGTCTTCAAGCTCAATGTATTTCAACATGAAAACACCAACAACTATCTTTTCTTGCCAAAGCAGATACATACATGTAATACATAATCTTAAGTATATTTTATCAGATATAGAATATCTATTTTAAGCAGTAAAAACATCAGATATTGACATGTGTCAATTTGATCCATACTTAATAACCTTAAAAAAAGAACAGATGTATTCCTTGTTGTGGAAACAAAATATCAAAGATGCATTGAAACATATCAGGATCGGATGAATGTGTCATAGTACATTTCGAACGCTTCTAAAATTGTGACTGCTTTCAGCATTAGCTTGATGCTTATACAATCAGCATAGTGAATTGTATAGAAAACAATTGAAACCTGAGTAAACTAGTTGAAGGAATAATTATTGGTAATGTTGTTTAAAACGTCCAGGAGGAACAAACAGTATAATCTAGCTCTGAAACCAAATGATGTTATTTTATTATTGTAGCTAGTTACGTATATGTATTATCGATTGATTTAAGAAGTGTTATATAATATAGTGTGCTGTGCTACTGATTTTTGGTTTAAGTCGTCCAGCAGCAGAGAGGGTGAATCGGATATGTTTCAAACAAAAAATCAATTTTAACTCTCAAAATGGCAAATAGAACCTACCTACGAAATCTCGTATTTTAAACCCCAACAAAAATAAAGTCTCCATTTGCCAAATGGAGCCTTAGTGATTTTAACCGTCAAAACCCTTCCTACAACCCCCCCCCCAAAAAAAAAAATAAAGTCTCCATTTGCCAAATGGGGGCCTGAGTGATTTTTGTCTGAAAAACGATCTTGCAGGGGCTTCGAAATGCCTCCTTTGGGTTAAAAAACTCACCCAGTTGATTTCAACCTAATATTTTACCAAGTCCGATACGATATCGTGTTCGAGGGTCTTAAGATTTCACAAACAGACTAATTTGTACAACCTCACCTTGTAGATCAATCAGATTATTAAATTGGTCTGTGAGTTTGAAATTAATTCTTGTTAGCGAATCATTATGACACCGCATATAGACTGGATTAGTTGGATCCTCAATTATTAAAAATCCTGGAGGAGCTGTTGGTGCAAATGAATACAAAATATATCTCTGCTGAGCTTGATTTGATCGTTTGAGATTAATTTGATAGCTTCCTTCGATGACGTCACATACTAAATTGAGCGCTATCACACAGTATATATTCAAATTTTGAGGAGCAAAATGTCTGCAGCCTCCGTCTGGGTCATTATTATGTTCGAGGATTTTTATTTCCGGTGATGTTGTTTTTTTCCATGCATCATGAATTATTTTAAAACCAACATCGATGGTGTCACTGAGAATTTTTTTTAGTTCTGGTACGTTATATCCTGGTAGTTTGAATGCTGGAATATCTTTGACGGGGATTTTATAGTCTGTTGCGAATGTTGTTCTCGATAGGGGACTATTATCATCTAATATACTCTGAATAATTTTCAAATTAAATTTTTCCATATCGTCGATAATTTTGTTCCATGTTTGTACGACGGGTAAGAGTACCGGATTTAAGAGGTATCAACAACAGTGAAAAATCATTATTCATCGGTGTTAAATTTTCAACAACTTTAGGTTTGTCAATTAAATAATACTCCCTTATTTCCCCCCTTTCTCCTCCCCCTCCCGGTTTTTTTTTTGTATCGGATACCAAAAACATCTAAAGTAGTTCTGTGATCTATATAACTCTTTATTGGATTATCAGATTTTATTATGTCGGTGATATAATCAGATTTTTGTGGTTCAGGTGGTAAATTAACGGTTTCTCGTTGAGGTGGTAATTCAGGCCATCCTAGTACGGTTCTAATAGAACTCTGATAGATATCTACGACGTATCCCTCTGTGGTTATTTCAACGGCAGATGATAACATCGGTTCATGAACCGTTATAGCGATTTTTGATTCTTTTCCAGTAATCGATTTTGTTCTACGCGCGAATTTATTATTGATTTGTTTGATTTGGTATGACCTGTTGGTATTGAAACACCGTTCCAGTCTGGGGTACCGTCGTGTTTATTCTTCTTTGCAAATACCAAGAAATTATTCGGTTGTTGACCGCCAAATGATTTTGATCTGATATTAGGCCAACTGTGATACACTCGTAATTTTGCTAGCGCTATCTTCTTCACGGAGACTGGGCTAAGGAAATTCACACTGAATTCTGGATTCGTTGATATTATTGATCTCATGCTTGTTTGTGCTGGGTTTGTGTTCTCCACTATTTGTTGAGGTAATTCCATCGGTGTTGTCTTTGTTATTATACTCATGTTGTCGCTCTAATTTTGAAATCGCGGAATCATAAATACTGACCATCGCTGAAAACTCACTATCTGATATAATTGTATCATCGAGCGATGACGATATCATCGATGATAATTGCGAGTATGCAGTTGATACAACATGAAATTTAATCAAGTAGTCTTGCAATTTACTCTGGCTGCATGATGATATTTTTTTTGTTATAATCGAAATTATTCCCGCGATTGTTGTTGCCGCGGATATACAAATTGGAACAGCTATCGCAGCAATCATTGTCACTGAAGATGATTACACCACTCACAGAGTACACGGTAACATCAATAGCGGTGATTCTTTGTTGGTATTTTTTTTTATTTGATACTCCTCGGCAAGGGTTTTGAGTCTAGTTTGAAATTCTCTGACCTAATCATAGCGATATTGCGATGATGAAATCATTTTATTCCCAAATCAGTTTACGATTTCAATTGAAACCGTTATTTACTTAAATCCGCAACAAATTCCAAATACCACGTTGTTGAAACCCTAACCAAATTTTTATCAGTAGATGTTATCGTGAACTTTTCAGTTGTATCCTTGTCGATGATCGTTGAAATCTTATTGTTGACTCCAGATGAACTCGACGATGATATATTAAATTGAGTCGTTGTCACTAGTGTTAATCGATAAATACCTTTAACGGTTGCAGTGATATCTAATTTGTTGTTTGTAGATGTCCACGCAAATGATCCGTGTTGGATCGTGTATACTACGTTATTGGTTTTCTCATGAGGAATTTTTGTTTTTTCAATGATTGTTATCATCCTCGGAAAATCAGTTTTGATGGCTTCGATGAAGATTTTCGTCTCATCGATGGATTTTTTAATATCAGGGAGTTTTATTTCAATTTTATCCAACGGGGTTCCAAGACATTTATCCACGATGTTTCTACGAAAATTTGAAAACTGTTTTCCGTGTTCTTCAGTTTTAGATTGAAGTATTGATAATTCCAACACAGAAGTTTTCAACTCATCGTTGAAAGTTTTTAGTCTATCTGTAATAGTCGAAAAAAGTACACCCGGTTTGAGTTTACCCTGATCGGAAAATAACGCGATAGTATCCTCGATTGCGTTTCGTTGTTTAACCAAAATATCATCCAGAGAAATATTAATAGTTTTCAATTTACCCTGACGATCTTGAAATACAACTATTTCATTGGGGGTTAACACTTGCTAAATTCAACGTCTCAGCGATTTCATCTTCAATTCATTTTTTTATATCACCCGTTGCAGTGCCATAGGGTTCGGTTTTTTCGGCGCTGATAGAGGTTTCCCCCAAATATCAATCATGTTATTGTAAAACTCTCTCTCTGTCTAAAATCGCTCCAATTTCCAGCGATTACTAGTGTATTCATTTACGACAACATGTGGTTGTTTTCCCCTTGGGTTACCCAAAGAGTTAGAAATAGCATCGATGACATTTAATACTTCGCTGCCACATATTGGTAGATCATTCATTTGTTGTGTTGGTAGCGTAGAATACCAAGTCTTCATTGGAAAAGTTTTTATATAACTCATAAACTCTTTTGGCGGTGTTAATGCATATAAACCAAAATAGACAATCCCACGTCGATCAATAGCGTATGCAACAAAGTGAGTTCCATGTCCGGTGCTGTTATCGAGATTAATGATACCTGTTTCAACACTGTTTGGTTGTGCCGGCAACTGATCTTTTATAAAGACACCTCTGAAGTTTTTTTATAGCCAATTTTGTATTAGCATCGAGTAAATCAAAATTGGACATTGGAACCATCGGTTCCTCAATCAAAGACTCTACATTCGAAGATTTTTGAGTTAGTAAACCGGTTCTAGTCTTAGACCTTTTCCGCTGTACCATGAATACGGGGTTTCTGGTAGTCTTAGACCCTTTACCTTTTTTATACCCTCGTTCTTTTTTTGGTTCATATGATTCAGCAATGCCTTGTACCGCTTTTGCTCCAAAGCCTCCAGCTGACCCCAATGCGACCGCTTTTGCAACTGCTGGTGCAGCCGCTGAAATTAATCCTGGTAACACAGCAAACAACGGGAATATACCGCCTGTTTTAATCATATTTTTGCTAGCAGCCGCAGACAGAGTAATCTGAACACCTTTTTTTGCTACAAGTGCATCATTGAAATGTTTTACTTGACGAGTTGTCAGCGATAATTTATTTGCTCCGCCATTGATTTGATTAGGTTTCAGCGTTATTGTGGTTCCACACTGCTTAGCCGATTCTGATTGCAATTTTTTTAATTGACCAGGTGTCAACGACACATTGATATTACTATACGACATTATACAAATACAGATTGATCTAATTGCTATAAAGTTTCGATTACATATTTTCCACTGGCGCATCTACCACTCTCATTCTTCCTCCAACACCTTCAAGTAACATTGATTTATCACTGAGAATGACAGCAACTGCTCTATAATTAGCAATAGCACCACGAAGCACATTAGCTCTAAAATGTATATCAACGACAGACTGTCTTGTTAAATCAAGATGTTCCAGTGAAAAATAATACATCGGATATAGATTCTTAAAATTAAATTGTGATATTTGCAAACCAGTATCAACATTTTGATCACGTGCCATAAATGAAAACAACCTATGATACACGCGTGCAATATGATTTTGACCGTAATCAAGTTGTACATCTTCAGATGGTTCCTGCTGGCCGTTTATTCTCAGTGAGACGTCTTTAACACCTAATGGATCAAATATCATATGGCTGGAGAGTTGATTGCCAACTCGTGTGTTATCCTGTAACGCAATAAATATATGACGTGGCGCAGCCATGCCTTGTTTTGATGCTAGATTCCACTTGAATACCCCGTTGATATTTTATTGTTTAACATCTGTACTTACCGTTAGCCAACTTAGTAATGATTTTCCTCCTTGGTCCATAAATGATAGTAATCGTTCTTCTGCGGTGATTGATGGAGTCAACACTGGCATCCACAATGATATTTTTGTTAAAATAACTTTATCAGCATCAGCATTTGGATTTGCAGCATCTGCTGGAATCCTCCAAATTGCGTCATTATCATCACTTTTTCGTTCAAGTGCTACTGTATGCTTTGCTCTATAAATAAATTTTCGGACGTTTCTACAGAATCCAAATATGTGATGAAGTGGAATCGCGCATGAAAATGATTTACGCCGCCCTTCCAACATTGAAATACGTGTTGCAGCTCCTAGATTGAAGTTAGGATCGTTGTTTATAATCATATTCTCGACATCAGCATTAGCATTACCAGCATTATTCTGTGGTCGTCTTACAACAAATTGATTTCCTCCAGCGGTATTTTTGACAACTTTTGCAAACATCATAAAAGGTCCCGCCGATCTTGTATAATCATCAGAATATCTCGATAACTTAATTATTGTTGTAGCCACATCAACATCGCGATCTATCGACTCGATTTCTTTTACATCAATGAAATATCTTGCACTTTCGAATAACGCCATAAAACCATTATTGACAAAACCGACTTGAGTACCAACTGGATACGGTTCTGGTACAGCTGTATTATCAGCAGCTGTTACAAGTTCTCCTTCTACTTCAATAAACGCTTCAGCGGGTAGAAAATACTTAGTGGTATCATGGACTTGAAGTTCAATTCTTGATCGACTATTTTAGTCTATTGCATGATGGGCGTAATATTGATAATTGCGTACAGAATCATCCTTGGGGACTGGGGCGTCTATATCAAACGCTTGATCAGGTGACCTTTTGAACATTTTATTCTATTTATTAGAGTCTAAATCGTGAAATCGTAAAAGATTTTCATTGCTAATCGTAGGATTTCATTGTCGTAGTTTTTTAAAGCCACTTCCTGCTATCATATTTGCAATATTGCTTTGGTCGGGGGTTATCAAAGACGCTAGGTTTTCATCTACTGCGTGATTTATAATTTTACTAACACTTGCAGGCATTTCCGCTGTAGACGGTAACGGTTTCTTTCTCCGTTTAACTAATGATGTTAATTTATTCTTCGCGGCTGAAAACGCTTTTCCGGCAAGATCTCCAACAGCACTAATACCCTTATCACGAATAACATCAATTGCTTTCATTCCTAATTGTTTAGCTAACGGCATCACTTTTGCAGCCAT
This sequence comes from Unio delphinus, assembly GCA_029339505.1. Classification (NCBI taxonomy): domain Eukaryota; kingdom Metazoa; phylum Mollusca; class Bivalvia; order Unionida; family Unionidae; genus Unio; species Unio delphinus. Next base: position 10,050,899 of record JAQISU010000162.1, read on the forward strand.
TCTTGCAAATAACCCTTCAATTGTATTACCGAAATCATCACCATAGTACGCTCTATAAACTGGAAACCGTGAATTAAGTACATAGACGCTGGGTGGTTTGTCTTGGTTGTAGTGTATGATCATTATTTTAATTGTAAACAATTTTTCAATTATTAATTCAGTCACTATGATACCCACTTTCCACTAACTCGCCAGTGAATCTCGATATGTGATGATAACCATGATACCACCTTGAAATAACCGTCTACAGATATCAGCTGCTTCATTAATTATTTCCGGTGAGTTATTTCCAGCTCGAAACCCTCTTACAAGAACTTCTAATTGTGATATATCACTGAGAACACTACCAGGACATAAACCACTTGGGGGTCCACTGGAATCTTGCAATCCCCTTCCGCAATAACCAGTTGCTTTATCCAGATTTTTTAAATCCGTTTCTTGTAAATAATCAGAAACATCATCATCAGGTGGTAGTTGTTGTTTTTTAGGTGAAAAAGATATTTTCTTTGCAGGTTGCTGTCGCTTTCCTTGCAATTTTTGCGGTTTTTGTTGTTGTTTTAGTTCTTCAAATCGTTTATACACTGTATCCACCGCATTGATATATCCAATGTATGATTCATTATCGGTATCAATTTGACTTGTTTTAGTTTTGATTTTGTAGAATATATCAGCCCAGTGAGTTATACTCCTAACAAACTTGTGATGTTCTGGTTTTAACATTTTTTCCTGTTTTCATAAGTCGTAACAACAAGCGCATGAATTTCTGCTGGATATGTCTTATCAATTGCTGCTAACCCTTCCTCGTTAAATCTCGCGCGTAAATCATCTACTGTTCTTTTTGATTTATGTGTTTTAGATTCCATTTTTTGTACAGCTTGTTTTGTTTGTTCAGTTTCCGCTGATATTTTTTCAAGTTCACCAATAAGAGTATTCCCCGTCTCGGGAACATCTCCCCTTATAGCACGCTCTACCCCTTTCGTTGCTGTGGCTACTGGTTTAAACAATTCTTCAGATCCCACAGCAAAATCCGTTTGTAAACTCTGTCGTTGTTGCAGTTTTGTCCTTACAGAGTCGCGAATTGGTATAAATCTCTTAATTGCATCTAGTCGTTCAAAGAACAATCGGGTCGTTAATGCCTTATTGACCATTATTAAAAATCGTAGATTTCAATTGCAAAATAATTTTTCAATTGTAAAACATTTTTCCCGAACCTGACCTAACACCATCGTGGAAGTCTCCATTTAACTAATCGGAACCGTCTATAACGGTCTATCGATTTTTTATTGGAGTGAAGTGTTTTTATTTTTTATTGCAGTGAAATATTTTTATTTTTTATTCAGTGTGAAATAATTTTTTATTCAGTGTGAATTTTTTTTCATTCAGTTTGAAATATTTTTTATTGCTGTGAAATACCTTTTACTCGCTGTGTGTGAAATACGTTTCATTCACTGTGTGTGAAATACCTTTCATTTACTGTGTGTGAAATACCTTTCATTCACTGTGTGTGAAATACTTTTTTATTCAGTGTGAAATATGTTTTATTCAGTGTGAAATAATTTTTATTGCTGTGAAATATTTTTATTTTTTATTCAGTGTGAAATACTTTTCATTTACTTTGTGTGAATTACCTTTCATTCACTGTGTGTGAAATACCTTTCATTCACTGTGTGTGAAATACCTTCAATTTACTGTGTGTGAAATACCTTTCATTCACTGTGTGTAAAATACCTTTCACTCGCTGCGTGTGAAATACCTTTCACTCGCTGTGTGTGAAATACCTTTCACTCGTTGGGTGTGAAAAACCTTTCACTCGCTGTGTGTGAAATATGTTTAAGTCGCAGTGTGTGAAATACCTTTCATTCGCTTTGTGTGAAATACCTTTCACTCGCTGTGTCTGAAATGCCTTTCACTCGCTGTGTGTGAAATACCTTTCACTCACTGTGTGTGAAATACCTTTCACTCGCAGTTTGTGAAATATTTTTATTTTTTGTTCAGTGTGTGAAATAATTTTATTTTTTATTCAGTGTGAAATATTTTTTTTTTCATTCAGTGTGAAATACCTTTCATTCACTGTGTGTGAAATATCTTTCATTCACTGTGTGAAATATTTTTTTTTTCATCCAGTGTGAAATATTTTTTTTTTATTGCAGTGAAATATTTTTACTTTTTATTGCAGTGAAATATTTTTCATTCAGTGTGAAATTATTTGTATTCAGTGTGAAATATTTTTTATTCACTGTGTGTGAAATATTATTTATTTAGTGTGAAATATTTTTCATTGTGTGAAATATTTTTTATTCAGTGTGAAATATTGTTTATTCAGTGTGAAATATTTTGTATTCACTGTGTGTAAAATATTATTTATTCAGTGTGAAATATTTTTATTTTTTATTCAGTGTGAAATATGTTTTATTCAGTGTGAAATATTTTTTATTCAGTGTGAAATATTTTTTATTCAGTGTGAAATATTTTTTATTCAGTGTGAAATATTTTATTTTTCATTCAGTGTGAAATATTTTTTATTCAGTGAAATATTTTTTATTCAGTGTGTGAAATATTTTTATTTTCTATTCAGTGTGAAATATTCTCGTTGATTTCCCTTGAGGGTCGAAAAAAAAATCTCTTTGAGATTCGATCAAATTCCTTATCCATGACTATACTGGAAATTTGATCATTAGGGATAAATACGAACCCATTCTCAAGGATAAAAAACTGTCACTGTGAGTCAAGATTCCAAACCAGGAATTTTGACTGGAATTGACAAACCATACTACGAGAGATCGTATCCTGTAACAGCAATTGTTTAAGGAATATGTCCGTTAAATGAAAAACCTGATATTGCAAAACTAGCACCAATGAAATATTCTTTGCAACTCAATTGTGTAGCAACACGAATAATAGAACACTTCACAAATGCATCCCGGGGAAATAAATTAACTGATCTAAGACGCAAAAAAATAACCGAATGGGAATTAACGGTGAAACAGCATGGGGCAACAATTCAGGATATAATAAAATTAGAAACAATATTGAGATTTCCGATATCAGTAACGAAAATAACCGGAGAAGTATTACACGAATGAAAATATAAATCAAAAGGAACGCCAATACAAATTATCGATCATAACGAACACGCGTGGTCATCTGCAGTAACAATATTTCCACGGGATATAACTGTAAAATATATTCCCGAACCTGCAGAGTGTTTTACCGAGGAAAAATTATTTGATGCTATTTACAATTTGTGTAAAAAGAATCCTGTGTCGATGTGGCTATTTCATAGTGCTTCAGACGATGAATGTGGATTCGATCAGTTTGTAAGACCCAACGGAGAATTGTACCGTACTGAAGAGCTACATAATCAAATGAAAAAACTAGCTTGTGAGTTTTCTGAGGGGGGAGACAACGATCAATTAATAACAAATTGTTTTACACTTCCCTCGGTTGTAGCACATTTTGCTAGGAAGAAAAACGCGTGGAAACCAAGGCGAAGTGAGCTTTTATCAGATGTCAGATTGAGCTGTCTTGAATACAGCTATGGAGAGTTATGGAATACAAAATACGACACTGAAACCGTTATTTCCATTGATATGATTGCGTGTTATCCAGGGAGATTTCTTGGGTATGGAGAATGTGCTGAGTATTTCAAACGATTTGGACACCCTACACACGAAATGGCTCGTGTTGCTATTAATGGACCACTGCGTGATTTTGATTTAACCGGATTCGCTTGTGTATTATCATTTGAATTGGCTGAAGAACTTCATCCGTGTAGTTATCTTTTTAATGGTAGACACATGTCTGAAAAACACTGGATGCCAATAACGCTATTGAGATATATGATTGATTGTGGGATGTTATAATCGTTAATTGTCAGTGAAGCGATTATATCCTATCGAGCACAGAAATCAGTCTGGTTACCACAACCTGATCTAGAAAAAATAATTAGCGAACAGCGAAAACTGTTTCCTGATTTTAATGAACAACAAATCGTGGATTGGTCCAAACAATTATTTGAAATCAGAAACAACGAAGAAAAGGATCTCAGTAGAAGAATAATCGGTAAATTCACTCAGGGTGGCAAATATGACAATACAAGATATTCTTCACGGTTGATTATAGATGACGCTGAATACGATTTTGTAATCGCGGATCTAAGGAATAAAGGCATATATGTCAATCGTAAAGACGCATTTCTGTCCGATGGAACCAAATTGGGTACAATTGTTACCTACAACGATGGAAACAATCCGCAGTATACACATTTGAGAGTTTCTATGCTCGGTTATGCTTATATTAATCTGTTTTCGATGATAAATAGATTTCCTAACACCGCAGTTAGAGTTGCCACTGACTCATTTTACATAAATAGCAAAGTGACTGAATTGATAAGCGGTAGCAACGTTAATTGGGGATCATGGAGAATTAAGCGAGAAAGGCTTCATGATTATATTCAATCAGCAGATGTTACGATTGAAAATAATTATTTAAAAAGCAATCAGTGTTCAGAATTTTCTAATGCACCATCGATATCTGATCCAATCTGTAGATATAAAACAGTTTATTTAAACGGCTGTGGTGGGGCAGGAAAGACAACTTGTGGAATTGAATAATTTTGCGTTTCTAAGTCAAACATGATTGTGCCAACACCAACTCACATACTTGCAAGAGAAATGATGCAGTGAGGAGTAAATACCTGTACTTATCACAGTTTTTTTCGATGGAAGGGTGACAAAGAGACTCCTGAGCGTATGGGCGAGAAATTTATTCCCGAAATCATAATTTGGGATGAAATATGCACAGTGTCATTAGATGTATTACAAATATTTCTCGAGTGGTTCTTATTGAAAAATACAAAAGTCGTCATGTGCGGTGATAACGACCAACCACCACCATTTGTCGGTGCAAACCCACATGAGTGACTAAAGGGTTTTGTGGACTATTATGAAGAAATTACCACTGATTACAGATCACTTGATGAACAATTACGAAAATTCAAAGCGCTAATTAGATTACAACCGGATAGAATCCAGTGTGAAATAGCTCGTGAAATAATTTCGGAAACTCCATTAAATGATTTTTGGGAGGCATGGAAACCAAATGATTTGATTATTGCAAGTAGAAAAATAGTTAGAGACACACTTCAGATGAAGTTATTTGAATTGCATAAAAAAAAAATTTGCAACACTCCCAGTACCGTTATGTTATAGGCCATCGGATACACGAAAACAGAATATCGAAGTTGATATTCCAGGACAAAGTGAAAAATAAATTCTCGTATTAAATGATATTGTGCTGGTTGATATAAGCGTCTTTGAACATGCATTGCGTGCTAATAAATCCCCTTGGACGCTCAGATACGCAGCGACGATACATTCTTCACAGTTATTGACTATTAGAGACACAATTGTTTGGATGGTAGATATTCGGATCGAATGGTCAAATTTAGTCTATCTCACAGTATCCAGAGTACGAAAAATAAATCAGCTTCGAAGAATTGTTTTAGATGCTAGTTAAGACCCCGTGGTGGTAATTGCGTATCATCGGGTATTACTTGCAGTTGTTGTCGAGTAAATCCTCGTTGAGGGGCAGTTGAATCCAGTTTATAGATTGCTGGTCTACCAGTTGATCGTGTTATACTAGATATCTTGTGTGCAGTAACACTCCAAATTTGATCATTAGCCCTTTTTCTGCCATCTTCAAGCTCTCCTGGTTCGTATAAATACCTAACAGTGATATTACTACCAAGAATTGGTTTGGAAACGCTAGAATCAATTTGTGAAATTCTTCGATTTTCCATTTTCTTTTTAATCGCGGTGATAGGTTTCATGTTGATTGTTCTACTAATTTCATTATTCAATGCGGTAATCACAGCTGGTAACCTTTTGACCCATTAACGAGATCTTTTTTCTTGTATGAATTCTTTTGTGTATTGATATCCAAATAACCGCTCGTCCGATTAAATTGTTCAACAATTGCCTGATCACGATGTAGTTCAGTATGTCCTCGTCTAATGGTGACATTGTGATGTTTCATTGTTAATAACACTGCACCCTGAAACTCCTTGCCAGGATCAACTTGTAACTTGATTTGGTCAACGCAGAGGACCCTTTCGATAAATCCTTTCAAATGAAGAAGCCACTTCAGCTGCTGATCTTGTTTTTAACGGTTCTACTTCTTTGTATCGACTTGCAACATCAACTACGGCTAGAGCGTATTTGTAACCACCATCATGTGGCATAAATAGTATATCAGCTTCATGAACTTCATTAGGAACGTTCACATCAAAATGAGAGTAGCGAATTTGTTTAGGCGATGGTAGATAAATTTGCCATAGTGCCTGTTTGGATAACCAATTAACCGCAGTGGCTTTTTTCACTTTTGCAGCGCTAGCGAGTTTATTGATTGCTGCTTTACCCCGCCAGTATCCTTTTGGAGAATAATAAATAGATTCCATGTTGTTATTAATTACCAGCACTTAACATCAGTTTGCTTTTCATAGCCGATTTTATCAAACATGAAGCTAATTTTTTTTGAAGGATTTATCAGGAATAGCATTTAACGCATGAATTAATTTCACATCTGCGAGATGCCTGTGTTGCTAATTGCTGCTCTAATATGCAACATCATGAACGTGACACGCCCTATCAATGGCATATATTGGTTCTTTACCGGGTTTGGGTTGGTTATGATTATTGAGTCTCATATCAAGTTTTGTTCCCGGTCCACAATAACTATACCCTGGAAGGTGTTTTTCTCCTGGATACTTTGCCCATGGGGTTCCAGGGAATTTAGTTAGCTTGGCTGCGATATCACCTCCTCGTTTTCTTTTAAATCATCAGAAATGCCAGCATTTCCTGCAGATCTCATAGAAACAAATCTAAACTTTTTTTTATACCACATTGTACGCATTTACCAGAAAGCGCTGATCGGTTATTTTTAGTTGTAATCGTCGTCAAGTCTTCTGTGCCAGTACGTTTTTTACACTTCACACAATATAAATTCATAATTTATGTATAGAGATATGAATATAATTGATTATTCAGCTACCCGACGACGGGAACCTATTAAACACTATGAAATGTTACCGAATTCAAATAGAATTATTATAATCGGACCATCTGAAAGCGGCAAGACACAATTGTTACTTAATTTGATAACGAGATGGATGAAATGGGACAAATTGTATTTAATGGCCCCGAGTGTAGACGATCAGCGATGCTATGAAGTGCTAAAGGATTTTAACGAGAAAGCAAAAGAATTTCAAATCGATGATGATTTTATTGAGTTTATTACTGATATCAACGATGCGCTGAGTATTGATTCCATCGACGGAAGTATTAACAATTTAGTTGTATACGATAATGTGATGTTAGATAATTAAAAAAATCCTAGCAGAATGTTTTCCCGGGGTAGACGCAAAAACACGGACGTGATATATGTCACTCAACGCTACACACAAATACCAAAAGTGATCAGAGATAACTGCAATTTATTGTGTGTATTCAATGGAGTTGATACTCATACTCTTAGAAATATTTGGCAAACTTGGTGCTGCGGTGATATGGATCATAATCGATTTAGAAATTTCTTTAGTCAGGCTCAGTCAATACCACACAGATTTATAACAATAAATTTAGCAGACCCTCGAACACGATATCGTATCGGACTTGATAAATAATTCGGTTGAAATGAACGGGGTGAGCTTTTAACCCAAAGGCGGCATTTCGAAGCCCCTGCAAGATCGTTTTTTAGACAAAAATCACTAAGGCCCCCATTTGGCAAACGGAGATTTTTTTTTAGGGGGGGGGGGGGTTTTCGTAGGAAGGGTTTTGACGGTTAAAATCAATAAGGCTCCATTTGGCAAATGGAGACTTTATTGTTTTTTTGTGTTGAAATACGAGATTTCGTAGGAAGGTTCTCTTTGCCATTTTGAGAGTTAAAATGGATTTTTTGTTTGAAACATGTGCGATTCACCCTCTCTGCTGCTCGTCCAGCCTCAATGCCTTTCCTCCAGGAGATGTACATGGACTCGTATACATAACGTGTGTACAGAAGGTAATGTATTGACCTACATAATTAGCTATAATAAAAAATCGCACTTTCCACACTACTATAACATATGTCTCGATATTGTCTGTGCATACATAATTGTTAAGTAGTGCACGTTTGAACGATTCCACGGAGCAATTACAGAAAACCCATGGGTTCCTGTAGTATGGTTTAGACTATACGAACAAAGGGTTGTTTGGAGACATAATACAATAATCATCTGCCCTGCAAGCTAACGATTCACCTTCACCATCATGGTCTGCTCCTAGACTGAAAAGAAGATACAGTAAAGGCATCGTATAAGTTGTAGCTTTGAAAAGATAAACCTGTTAAAGCCTCTTTATAATCCAATTCATTTACACATCCCACACACGCGATCAGACTGAGTATCGGAAAATATCAGGTTTGAAACACTTTTTTGAGTCTTCCTCTGTCTTTCCTCTACCGGTGTCGGTCTCTGATATAATCGTGTCTTTATTCATGATCATCTTTAAATCTATTAGAGTTTGTTTACTAAAATACGTTCGGGTGACTGAGTTAAAAATCTTGGTTGTACCACCACAACTTGTCTACTTCTAGCAAATAGATCAATGAACGATTAGAACTCTTATAGTAACTGTTTCCATAGAGGCATGCTTCTTATTTTGCTTGCAAACATCCAGTCATGGAAATCGTTTCAGTAATTAATATGTTGATGTATGGGACTAACATGAAGATTTGAAATAGTGTTTGCTTCAACCATACAAGTTTACATTCTAACTCGGTTGATAGTTTAGCGTTAGTCATTTTACCTTTTTGTATTGAAATGATTTCTTCTCATTTGTTTCGTTAAAATTCTTTGTAATCAAAACAATCACTGGTTATACTGAAGATTGAATTTATATGTACATGTTTATGAATGAAATTAAAGAGTCTCCTTCACTCTTGAAGCAAAAGCTATCATGGTGATTGATTTCAATATAATTGACTACGGTGTATATAAAGGTCTCGTTCTAATATAAATTCTAAGGACTTATAAAATTTAAAGACACATTGGTTCTCAAACTCACAACAAGAATGACATTTACACAATTTGCCATTAACATAAATATTATATGGGTTTTTTTCAATTGTTTAATCAAGATTATTTGTTTACCACCAGAATAAAATAGCGATTTTGATGTAATTAATACTTATAATTTGCTTAAATATAGGACGTTGTGCAAATTTTCAGCATAAACATTTTTATCATGAATTTATCAAACAAGAGTCTACCTGTTCTCTGTATAAATGCAACGATTTCCATGGGATGGTAACGTTCTTTAAAATTATATGGGTCCTCAGGGGTCCTACACGATGAAGGAAACTAGACGTTTCTTCTTTCAGTTTAAATATTAGGCTGATGAAGCCTGAGAATATTTCTACCTTGAAGTCGTCGTCACTTTCTTCGCTCACTTTAATAGAACGATACCTCCTTTTTTGAATAAAAGAATGTCGAGAGTTTCACATCGGATTGGCAATACTTTAAGATTTCTTCACAAACGTCAATGGGTTTAAAGAGTTACTTCAGTGAATAATACAATCGTTGAATGTTTCTCTATGTTCTGTTTGCATGTCATTAGAGAATAAATAGTGAGCTTCACGCAAGCGCGGAAGCACGTGTTCATAAGTTTAGAAATTGAATAAGTGTATAAATAACATTTACCCAGTTGTTTCATTATCTAAGTTTTTTAACCTTCTGACCAAACATACCCTAGCATTTTTAAACGGCTATTGTCCCAAATATATGCAGATGTTTGACTGCATGGTCTAACAAGTTGAGCCTTTCTTTATTGTTTGACTCCTATTGTCGAATAGTTTCCCATACTCGTTTCAAGCATACAATCTCTTTCCTGCAGGCATTCCTTCGATCCATAACGATGGAACGTCATAAGCGCATCTGATAATGTGTGAACGGTAATATTTAAGTACTGCAAATGCACCCCACACTTATTATATTTCTGGGTCAAATACTTCAGGAGATGAAGCGAGGGTTACGTGAATTGTATTGTTCCATCAGTAATGGTAAACTCTTTTTTGAGTTGTTGGAAATGTTATATGTATTTTGTCCTAGACCACTCGTCATCTCGCCTCCCCCCCCCCGCCCCCTTTAGAAGGAAGAGAAAAGTGAGGAAGATTGTTTTCAACACATATTCCAGGACACTTCATATACTATTAACGCACTACTCATCAACGTAATTGTACAGTGTTTGAATCTCCACATACTAGCTAAAATACTGTGTTGTAAAAGTAGATTAATTATCACAAGTATACTATCGAATACATAACATGTACTATCCAATATCTACTTTTCTGCTATCACAATCGATTGGATATTCTATGGAACAACTACATCTGTATGTATTATCCATCATTCGAAGTGTGGTTAATTACTATGCAATGCACTGTGAGAGTTATCATAACCCCAAATTATGCAGGCAAATCAAAAGGTTATGCGTGCTTCACATATCATGCATACCTCTGATTTCACAATCTGAAGTAATAATTTATGGAAATCATATTATATATTGAGAGAAACTCGAAAGATGATGTTGAACATAGATCCAGCCATCTATGAAGGCCATTTAGTATTTTACGAAGAAGGATAAGTGTGATTGAAAACTGCTATATATAAAACTGATATAATCAGGTAGAGGTCATTTTGGATATTTTCAACCTTGAGCGTCTGGAAGGGAAATAGTAATAGTTGTTTTACTGTCTCAATATGGTTAGAACCAATACGTTGTTAGCGACCTTAAAGTAAAATTGATTTGAATAGATTCTGATTTCAAAAGAATACGTATGTCATTGACATGTATTGTACATTTTAATATTGGTATTAAATAGTTATAACGATACTTTATTTGTGTTGAGAAGGAGAGTCAGACTGACAAAAAGAGAGGTAAAATGTTCATCAGGGTTATCACCATATTGTCATATCTGTAAATAAAAATAGTCTTAAGGAGAATGTGTCAGAGACATATGTAGATTTATTGAACAGTTTTACAATAACAAATAAAAACAAATGTAAGGATGTTTTAGTATAAAATTTATGGACGTTGTCTAAAGCTATTAAATGTTTGTGAGAAATCGATGTATCTCGATTACCATATACTTGTCCATATGAAACTGTCAAAACAAAGACGAATAACAAGAACATTTAACGAATCCCGCTTCTGAATATGCGTTCATTTAATTATATTAAATTGAACAAAAAAATCATCAAATTGACAACATTATTTGATAGAAAAATGAACGCATGGTATTCAATTCGGTAAGGAATTAATATGAGATGTCCAGGAAATATATATATATATATATATATGATGTGTACGAGAGTGTATTGGAGGGATAGTAATTCTGGTGGGGGAAGAGTTGTGGCCCTTTTGGGGTAGAACTATCACCTTTGTTCACCACATGCACCCATCTCGCACCTGTATGTTCAAGATGTAACATCCAAACCCTACAAAACCGCTTCGTCTGGCGGACTCAACCAGGTTAGAGTACCCAATGGTCTTAAACAGCTGGTGAGTCAGAGAGTGCCTACCGAGGCATCGAAAGCATGGATTTGTCAGACTGCGCGGAGAAACTTACGGCTAGTGTAACGAGTAGAACCGATTTCCAGGAATGCGCTGTGGAGTGCAATGAGCCGGACACAACATAGACTTAGTACCGGTCATTCACTTCATGTCAGTCCTGACTAGCCTTGTTGCGACGAAACGAGGCTATTCCACAGGTATTTACAGATGCTATGTTATACAAATGTAAAAGAGAAAATGATATCTTAAAGCTTATGACGTCTACATAAGTATCTCTTGCTCTCCATTGCAGGCAAGAAAATTGCCCGGAGTCTCCTCAACCGTCTGATATCACACCTTGACCATAGAATCCTACCAGAATTCCCTCAGTGATTCTAAGAGTAGCTTTGAACCATCAAAATGGTGTTTGCTGCTCAGCTGTTGCCAGATGTAAAGCTTAAAGCAAAATACTGCCGTAGCCACTGTCTATATTGATCTGACCAAGGTCTTTTACACTGTTAGCAGAGAGGGTCTATCAATAATCATGGCCAATTACGGATGCCCTAGGAAATTTATAACTATGGTACAGCAATTATATGACGATATGGAAGTACAATGGTGAGACATCATATATCTTTACTATCTCAATCAAAATGAAAAATCGCTATGTAATGGCGCCATTACATTTCAGTCTCATGTTCTTATCCATACTCATTGATGCCATTATAACTGGTGACGTTGAAATCAACATCACATACCAAATTGATTTAGAAATCTTCAACATCAACAATGCTGTAAGCAAACCTTAGGTAAAAACAGACAGCATTAGAGAAATTAAATTTACTGATGACTAGAATCTGAACGCTTCGAAACGTTTTCAGATGTTTGTAAACAATTCGTCCTTAAAATTAAAACAAAAAGAGTGAAATATATCTTCCCTCCCAAGATAACAACAACAAAGAAAAATATCGAACTCATCAATTACAAATTAAGAGCAGTGAATAGGTCCACATATTTTGTGCAACACTTTGTCTTAGAACGTTGTAGTCAATATCAACGTTAATGACAATATTACAAGGTCCCCTCAACCATTACATGCAAAGGTCTGGACCAGATGAGGCTTTAATCTACAAAGTTTAAACTGTGGGAACGCGATAGTACTCAAAGTGTTTTTATTCTTTCTGCCCAACCTAGGGTGTGTACCAACGGCATGCAGAAAAGTTGAAACACGATCAAAGTATCTGCTTGAGAAAGTTCTTAAATGTTAAGTAGCAAGACAGGATCCCATATATTGAAGTACTTACCCAAGAAAGCATTCCCAGTAAGGTATATACATGATCTTTACGCAATCATAGTTGCAATAAGCAGGCCATGTAGCTTGCATGCCAGACCACCGGCATCAAAAACATATTTTATGGCGGGCTTTGAATAGATAAACATAACAAAGGATGCAAGAGAAAACGAGATATAGACACCCTGAAGACGTCATCGAATATTTTTTGCATTTGATAAGACAACTGGTAGCAGATCGCCCAGCCCATGGTCGTATGGCGCTATTTCATCACTAAAGTGTTATACACACACACACACACACACGCAGACACACACACACACACACACACATATATATAGATATATATATATATATATATATATATATATATATATATATATATATATATATATATGTATATATATATGTATATATAGATATATATATATATATATATATATATATATATATATATATATATATATATATATAGATATATATATATATATATATATATATATATATATATATATATATATATATATATATATATATACATACAGACACTCACACTGAAATGTGAATTATGTTGTATTTGGATGACATTCGAGATGAAAAACAAAAGTTTTGAACGTTGAGTGGGACTAGAATGTATTCATTTTTTCTTTATTTTGTATATAATATTATTCTGCAGTTGTTAAACATTATTGAGCTGAGATGTACTGACTAAATCTACAGAATTGCCGTATGTCAACTAAGAAAGACAATCTCCATTGATACGGTGAAGCATGACAAGTTATTTAATTGTGGTCCTACGAAAGACTTCACAGATTACCTTAAGCCATATTTTAATAATTTCATAATTGACCCATAATCTGGGTACGATTACGCATATTGTCGCTCCATATTGCACAGTATTATCGATGCTGTCGCTACTGACTATGGACTGCGAATACTTGCAGAAGCCACGGAGATCAGGCATTTCACTATTGTTTGGGTTTGCTCCTTTGTTTGTATTGGGGATACTTAGTGTTAGCATATAAATACATAACACTAATCGATATATTTATATATACAGTTTATGAAGTTCCTGTTAGGCTTTGAAAAATTAAAAGAAACTTTGAAAGTATTAAAATACTTAGAATTTGATTTTTTTACATCAATTACTTTGTAACATAATGCGCGTATTACTATGCGTTATTGATGTTGTTTAGAAAGAGTATGTTCCATAAAAGTAAACATTATCTACACGACTGCGATAATTTGAAGTACCTTGAAACAGTTACTGATGTAAATAAATCATAGAGACACAAATATATGTAATATTGAATTTCTGAGTGAAATACTTTAATAATAATGATCGTTGTATCTACATGTGTACGTATCTACATAAACAACACAATATATTTTATATATTTTCCGTGTGTAGATCAACCATAGTTGACAATATTTTTTTTAAATATGCAACTAGTTAAATCGTTACACGTTATATTAAAGTTTAATGAACATATAATTGAACATATTTGATGTTCTTTCATATAAGTTGTTGAACTTAGTTTGTGCGGTTTCTTGGGCGTATCATGCCCATAAAATTTGTACAGTGGAGGTGTAGGGTTATACACGACCTACATACACTTACCTCGTAAAGAGCATTACGTGGTCGCTTAAATTACCGTTTGTGCTAGTCCAGGTTGCAGGATCATATGTATAGTTTTTAACATCAATTATGTCCGTTCCGGGAACAGACTCCACCACAGAGTGTTTGTGATCAAAGTCTTTCACGCTCTTTAAAGAAAACAGGAGATAAAATAAAATTAAAATCAGTCTGTTCCGGTAAATGTAGAACGCCAATTACTATTTTTATGGAAAATGAAAACAATTGACAAGGAATATAACTAGTTCAATTATATGTCTAAAATAGTGCTACAAATAGCGACATAAGTGAAACGGAAAAAATACCATATTAGCTAAAAATTGTTTCCATACAAAATTAGTAGTTATTCATCATTGGGGATATCACAGTTTACCTAATGACAAAATCGTTAGATCTGATGTTTTTCAAAATCATTCACTTCTGTTTATGTATTATTTGATTGACCACTTCGAAAACTACGTACCTTTTAAAATGAAGATCAGAGAATGACAATATCTCGTTAAAAATTACGTATTAAAATATTTTGTTTACGAGGACCTGAACTTAGTTTATATTAGAATCAATAGATCTATTAGAATGACCATATCAAGTGATTAAAGTAAGCCAAGTAACGGGACTTGTATTCTGAGATATGTTGCTGCATATAATGCAAAGATTTGACCTCTGTGTTGGTCGGCAAATGAACTTCTATCACAACCGAATAAATCTAATCCTGTTATATATATATATATATATATATATATATATATATATATATATATATATATATATATATATATATATATATATATATATATATATATATTGGCGTGCATTAATCTAGTTATATCCGCTAGATAGACATTAGTGAATTATCTAAGCTTGGTTAGACAATATTCATTTGTGTAACAATGTTCCGGCATTTATACATATACGCCTTTATTTTTGTTCAATGTTCTCGATCGTACGGGTTTTGTTTATAGGGATATTGTTTGTAAACTATTGTATATTATATTTAAAGACAGGGATAGATTTTAAGTTACAAGAATGTTGCTCACACCGATATGAATTCTAGATAATAAGCATGTTTACAATTTTATATAATTAAGCTGTGATATGGGTCAGGTAACGAAGTGATCAATTTATATTTCATATTCCTATTCACGCTATGCTATTCGTCTATTGTGATCCTTCAAATGCACTCAATGTTGTCCTTAGGTTAATTTGTTAAGAAATATTTGATTAAAAATATTTCTGGAAATTTTAAATTGTTCATTATACTATATAGTATAGATAACATTTTGATTTTTTTCTGAATTCGTTGAAAGGACGTCTGGCAAACGTTATTGTTATATATTAATACCGCTGGCACTTCGGCACATTTTAATTTATTAGTACATCATCATTTTCAAACTCTATCACTCATTGTGGACACTATATACATCTGAATTGTTTTTTGTTTCTTTGAAAAAACGTTTAAATTTCGTTTACATGAAAGCTATATACTTTACTCTAACCATGTTTATACATCTATAAATAATTTAATATATCTTGTACAATCTTATGGGATTTTCAGAAATTGTTCATACCTTTCTCCGTTATTTTAATATATCCTGCTATATTAAATAAAGTTGTTTGATATAGTGTTAAGTAATTCTAAAGATTGTGTCTTTGTTTATGTTTCGTTTATATACACAATAATTTGTTGATAATAATATGTAGCTAAGTAGAGTCCACTGCTTTAAATGAGTAGCATAACTAATTCTACTTAGTTTTCGTTAAGAGTAATTTTATAGACAGTTACATATTTTTAAATCTTGCCGGAATCTTTATATTTTAGAGAGACGTCTTTTATTTTGTAAAGGAAGCACACCTGGTTATTCAAACAAAGTAATATAATATATAGTAATTTTGTTTACTTGTTACATCAAGCATTTGTATCTTAGATTTATTTTTGAGTAATGGAAACTGTTTTCCAAGGATTTAGACGTTTATATTTAAGTATCTTCGCCAGGAATCAATCATAATTGTATACCGTTTTAAAGAGAAGGATCATTGCATCGAATATAAATAATTTTTTGATACGAGATGAAGGTGGAATGATTGTAACCAATACAATACAAGCAGTGTGCATCCGAGAGAGGAGATACGTTTGTATATGTGAAAAGGGGGGATTTATTGTAACCAATATTATAGAAAGAATTTGCATCGGAGAGAGGAGAAAATTTTGAATAAGCCAAAAGAGAGACATTATTGTTGCTAATGTTATAGAAGGAATTTTGCATCCCATAAATGAGTGAGAATTTAATACAAGAAATGGATAATCGTACCCTTTTTAAAAAGAGAGATTTGTTCCTCTTCTAAAATAGAGGATTATTTGATCTGATAGATATGACGTCTGGATAATCCAAAGGATGGGTTATACTTAAACTAGAATTGTATATATCATTTGCCTGCTTAAGGAATTCTCAATCATCAAACCACATTCAGACTAAGATTAAAAGTAAACTTTATCTTACCTGGAAAATGTACAACTCACGCAGAGTTACACTGATTGTTATATTAGAATCATCTATTCCTTGGTAGCGAAGGTTTACCTAAAAGAAAAAATATTTCTAATCGTGACATAAAGATTTTAAAAAAAATCTTACTCTGTCTGTACAAGATTTTCACAAAGGAAAAGCAATTACAAAATAAGGTGTGGATACTATACAATCATCATAAACTAATTCATGGATATAATGTGTAGTCAAAAAATCACACACACACACACACACACGCATATAAACGAAAAAATCATAAAATAAAATATCGGTAATGTTGAGACTTATTAAAATATATATGGATAATATAATCATATGATTTTTATTGATACTTTACGCCATCTTCAATTGATAGATAAATAATTCATGAAAAAATACAGATGATATATGTTTAGCTTACATAATCAGAACAGTGATAACACACCCAGTCATAAATATGTATTAGATAACACACACAATGATAAATATGTATTAGATAACACACACAATGATAAATATGTATTAGATAACACACACAATGATAAATATGTATTAGATAACACATACAATCATTGCATGTTATATAGCTATCATTCACACGCATACATGAATATATGAATTCAGAACATGAAAAGGAGTTTAATTCACGTCTACAACTTATACTATTCGTCGGTCAATTTAGTTGCATCTAAGTAATTTTACACTATTCTCACTAATGACGACTAACATAAGTTTAGGTCTTCCTGATTAACGCATTGACCATTCCAAGTAGTTTACTTTTGCTTTAAATAAAAACGGAACATGTGCATTAAAAGGATGATAATATGTTCCACGGTTACGTAATCATTACTTACACCGTTACTAATGTGGGAGAAGACTTGGCTAAGTTTTATTAGAACTGGACGAAGATGTACTATGCCTTTATTCGTTTGCATCAGCGAAGAATCGCTGAAAGTAAATATGAGAGAACAGATAATATATAGGTATATAGATATGCGTCAGAAATATAGTTTGCACTCCTCCACGGTGTGATGTTCGCATTTGAAGAATCTCTAGCATATTACTACTTGGTATCTAATTGGATCAGGATCTCTGCGGTAAACTTTATCTTAAATCAATGTATAACTATTTTTCTCCCTGCAGAAAGTCATTTAAAACATTTTGGCATGTTTTGTTGTGATGCAACGCATACCTAGATGCATGGTTATAAGTGCAGGTGCCACCGAAACTATATATCTCAGTGCTGCATGTACAATTGGCAGTTCAAAAACTAAACAAAATTAAAAAAAGAACATCAAGCAAAAACTTCAGAGATATACAAATGCACTATGCACTAAACTACTATCGAAGTGACACAGTGGGTAGTGTTTCAAAATTAGTCTTAGGTTCTAACTGATTTATCTAATATTTTTCTCTTTTACTTTGTCCGTTATCAACCATGCCGATGTTATGATCATTAACACTCGCTTTCAAATGTCGTTGCTAAAGTTTAATTTAAAACTATGATATGTTTCCAAGGTAATATCAGACTTATTTCCAACAAATGTGTCTTCGCGCCCTAGCTTAATTTTAGTGTGCTCACATTGCTAACATTTACTGTTGATACTATGCACGCACAGATGATAATTTGCCTATTATCATTTAAAATATTTTTTGGTCAAAATCACACACGTTTTGAAAGTTTCTACTATGTTCGAGTTGATTTGAAAATAACACACTTTCCTAGGAGATTGACCCATACCATGTTCGTAAAAACATATGTACAACATCTGTGTGCTAAGATAGTAATTTGAGATCAATCTTACTGTGTGCAAAGTTAGTACAGTGAGAGAATCCTTATTGTGTATAAAGATAGTAAAGTAAAATAATAATTTTTATGTGTAAAGATAGTAAAGTGAGATAATCCTAATTGTGTGCTAAGATAGAAAATTGAGATCATTCTTACTGTGTGCAAAGTTAGTACAGTGAGAGAATCCTTATTGCGCATAAAGATAGTAAAGTCAAATAATAATTTTTATGTGTAAAGATAGTAAAGTAAAATAATATTAATTGTGTGCTAAGAGAGAAAGTGAGATCATTCTTACTGTGTGCAAAGTTAGTAAATTGAGATAATCCTTATTGTGTATGAATATAGTAACGTGAGATAATTCGTATTTGTGAATTATAGTAAAGTGAGAAAACGCTCTTTTGGTATAAAGATAGTAAAGTGAGATAATCCTTATTATGTGCAAAGATAGTAAAGTGATATGGTTCTTACTGTGTGAAAAGATAGTAAAGGGAGTTAATTCTTATTGTGTTTAAAAGTGCGATAATCGTTATTATGTATAAAGATAGTAAAGTGAAAAAAAAAGTTTTGTGTATAAAGATAGTAAAATCAATTATGTTTTATATTAGTGTTTTGTGATTATCTTATACGTACAAACAATACAAAGGAGAGTAAAGATGCAAACAATAAGCTCAGTTGATTTATAATTTAAGTTTCGTTTCTAATTTAAATCAAAAAGTTAGATATAAAAGATAAAATTAACCAGGAAGACAAAAAAAACCCCAAACAAACATCAACATTAATTACGAATTTTTTAGGTATATGTAGATTCTATTTAACATTACTGATGCAATAAACAGAACATTGTGTCGTTACAGTGCAAAGTTGACACGCAAAAATGTGTGCATGTTTTATGCTTCAAATATAAAAGGTCTTACAAACCTTCATGTGTGACCAACATTTTCATATGAACAATGTTTTGATCGCGTAGAACATATAGTGAACCAAGATCTGGAATATCAGTTAGGTCTGCCAATCTGATGTCAGTCGTTGCTGGTTGAAGATCGTAGTTTCTTTCTTTGATTGGTTTATTTCCGTTCTTGATCAAGATATATGTATATATATATATATATATATATATATATATATATATATATATATATATATATATATATATATATATATATATATATATATTAATATACATATATATATAAAGAGAGAGAGAGAAGAGAAGAGAAGAGAAGAGATGAGAAGAGAAGAGAAGAGAAGAGAAGAGAAGAGAAGAGAAGAGAAGAGAAGAGAAGAGAAGAGAAGAGAAGAGAAGAGAAGAGAAGAGAAGAGAAGAGAAGACAAGAGAAGAGAAGAGAAGAGAAGAGAAGAGAAGAGAAGAGAAAAGAGAGAGACACACACAATGATTTTAAACATTAGTACCGGTGACGTCATGTATGCGATGCTACATATACATTATTATAAAGATCAGTGATTATGCAGAGATGGATGGGGACGGTTTCGCAGAAAAAATTGCATCGCATAACATGTATTTAAATGGAAACCTTGGTAAATTACAATTTCAGCACTCTCAATTTCATGCATACATGCGTACATGCATACACACACATACATACATACACACACACACACACACACACACACATACATACATACATACATACATACATACATACATACATACATACATACATACATACATACATACATACATACATACATACATACATACATACAATACATACATATATACATAAAAAAGATAAAACTGCATACATTAACAAAAATACGCTGCACGTAAAAAGATATGAAATAGGTGGACATCAATTGGCATGGAATCAATAACACATCGTATTGGTCACAGAAGAAGAGTGACACATTTTATCATATTCCTTTGGAATCATGTGTTGACCAGCTTTTTCATTTGTTTTTCATTAACATTACTAATTGTTGTTAATTGTTCATTAATATTTTTAAAACTCATATACGCTGTTATCATCGATCTTTCGGTTATCAATACCGTGTTTTAGTAATAAAAAAAAGAGTTGCATTTGATCGATTGGAAGTCAACAATAATTGGATAAAATACTACAAATGACCAAAATAACGCTATAATATTTATGCGTACGAGTCAGCAAAATCAGCACTATAAAAAAGCCATAATCAGTACCTACTTTAGAACGTTAGGTTACTTAGCATTTTACAAATACAGGAATGTACTCTAGGGAATAAACACTATATAGTTTATTCACGATTTAATCTTTAAACCTTTCGCTATAGCTGCTGATTTACTATCATACGTGCAAGTTTTAAATGTAGAAGGCATTTACATATGTTTAACCATTCAGAATTTCTCATGCCAAAAACGGAATAATGAACTAAATATATCAAATTATCTCTATCGGTAATGAAGCAGCACATTATG
This sequence comes from Unio delphinus, assembly GCA_029339505.1. Lineage (NCBI taxonomy): Eukaryota > Metazoa > Mollusca > Bivalvia > Unionida > Unionidae > Unio > Unio delphinus. The sequence goes on from JAQISU010000162.1 coordinate 10,072,117, forward strand.
AGTCTGTTTGTTGTTTTGTGTGGATCAACGATTGCTCTAAGTTTACAAAAACAAATCGTAATAGGTTTGCTTAGAATAACTACGTAGCAATGAGTGGACTAAAAAGGAACCTTCATATCAGGCTTGGTCATGCTAACGAACCAATCAATTTTACCGAATGTAACGTGCGTATCATTCAAGTTTCATCAGTACTGTATCGTGCATACTATTGGCGATAATGATAAATGAGACGTTTCAGTGAACTACGGGATTCTACAGAAACCAAGGCTAATTGTATTTGACATTGAATCTTTGTAATTATGTGCATCAAAGCTATGATGACAGATGGAGCTTTTAGCTATTGTTGTAGAGGTACTAAGGGAAAAAAGCATACTAGATTTACAGTTAACACTAGTAAAGTGGTCTGCACATTTTGTCAATGTTAGACACTACGGAAAAATAGCTTTCTGGCTTTACAACTAATCCTAGCAAAGTGGTTTTCACATTTTGTAAATTTTAGAATATTCTTACAATGACTCTGTTACACTGTCCATTTGATTTTCGCACACATCTGACTGTCATGAAGGCTCCATTCTGCCAATCTTGATAGTAAGCCACATCCTATTGAAATAGAAATGTGTAAATTTAGATAAGAAATAAATACCATACACTGTAGATATATTAGTTTATTAGCAAGGTACAAATGTACGTAAGTTCGGTTGCAATCCATATTTGTTTTAGGTGTGGTTAACGAAATAGATGGATAAAGTGAGTTTAAAGAGTTGGATTGTTTATATATGTACTATATATGTATTTTATTTATTTTATCACTATAATATGTTCATAAGAAGTTCGTTCGATTAACTAGGTCAACTAATGCAAAGCTATTTAATGCGTTGAGCGGACACTTGTATTTAATGCATTTACTAAAAGACTCGTGGCAATTGTTAACATGTTTATTTTTTTGTTATGGAGATTAACTATAAAGTGTCAGCTAAAGTTGATTTGGGTCGAAACATGTTTAATATACACATTCACAATAATGAAAGTTGATTGTGACAGTCTGATGGAACTCAAATCCTAAACGGTAGATGGGAATTTGAGTCGTCATGATTAAATATGCTTAGACACACACACACGCACGCACGCACGAACGCACGCAGGCACACATACAAAGATACATACATACATACATACATACACACACACATACATACATACATACATACATACATACATACATACATACATACATACATACATACATACATAAATACATACATACATACATACATACATACATACATACATACATACATACATACATACATACATACATACATAAATACATACATACATACATACATACATACATACATACATACATACATACATACATACATACATACATACATACACCTTAGAAATCCCATCCCTTGATGCTATAGCGATAAGTAAATTTAGTATTTTCTTTCCAGTGGAACATAGGATTGGAGGATACGTTTCACTAATAAACCTTAAGTATGGTGTGCTGAGATATTCAAAATCAATATAAACAAATCACGATCGCTAGTTAGTGATTATTTGTATTTAAAGTATAATATTAAGCCTTATATTTGCATTAATATGTTGAACTTTAAAATCATTTCCCAAATTGAGTGCTTTCTCCAGATGGGATCGCCAGTCATTCGGTTTTCGCACAAAAAAGACGTCAGCGTTTGGATCAATCCCATGATTCCTCTTCAAGTTTGAAGTGAGAGATCGTGACCCACCTCTAAGCAGAAAAATCAAATTATCAGGGAGGCTAAGGTCACAGGTTTCCCATTTGACTGTATGCAAACTTGTCACATCTGTCAGCCACACCATTTCCGATTGATCGGGTGCTTCAAAAAACGGAGAAAAAACAAAACATAATGCAAAGTACTAAAATAAAAAAGTATCCTTTAAAATTGCACTGGGTATTTAAGTACCTCTCGTACACATGAACGGACAGGTAAAGCTATAGTTTTAATATACATACGGAATGCTATCTTTCTGAAATGTGCTTAAAAAATGCATGACATATCTGTTTTGTTAATGTTTATTTTAATTTTTAATTCTGCATCCATTTTCCGAACAGGTGCTTGAGAGCTACTGTAAGTCTGTTATTCGTAATAGGGACAGTGGAACAAAGTTAACATTGTTTCATAAAAATATGCTCTGCTGTAGCTACCGAGAGTACGAGCGCATATGCTATATGCGTGTGGTTTCGGCTAACTGATTACAGTAAGGAACATTGACAAAGCGTGTTGTTTTGTAATATATTTAGTGTAGTTACATTCCGTACCGTGCACCGACTAGAAGACCCTGATATCATACCAACAGATGGCGCGTTCAGCACGAGCAGGATGCGTTACGTTAACGGAAAATGACTGTGTTAAACATTAACACGAATAAAACTTCGGCGCATAGTGATGCAGCTGTTCCTGGAACTTTAATACTAAATGAGAGTCATTCAGAACATGTGAGCCTTGTGACGACGGAGTAGGCATATGAGAACCCAGTGCGGAATAATTTCCCCTTGGCGCCATAGGTATTTCATAACTTTTGCCAGGTATGGTGCACTTTGAGTTAGTTAAAGCAGAAGATTGAAGCGCCTCAACATAGTCGTAACTGTGCATTAAATAATACACAGTATTTTTAATATAAAAGTCTGACAACCATCGCCCCCGCAGAGGAGGTGGAACTAATTGCAATGAACTTTGATGATGGGAAACGGATATAGAGCAGCTGTAAAAGGTTGATGATGAGTCTGCACTGCGCGCGCAAACATCCACGACGGTAATGTTTAAATAGGGATATCAATGTTGAAATATACTTTTTCAATTCCCGCACGTATACCTTTACAATGCAGCTCCGAACTCGTCCAATTTATACATTATAATCGAAAGAGTAAATAAGAACCAAATACAATAAATTAAGTATCACTACCAACATTTATTCATCTGTAACTTCAAAGAACACTTCAGGTAGAACGTCCTCGTCGTGATCATCAGATTCAATTGTCGCATAAATTTTCGAATTCAAGTTACTCAGCATTGCTGTAAATGGGATAAATTTGTTGCAACAGATCCCGTTGCGCTTCATATAGCTTCCAATCCGTAACAAAGCTTCCATCATGCCTTGCTCTATCCTGTTTCTTAGTTTCATTTAATCAGATAAATTTCAAAGAAAGTTCTTTCGACGGTTGAATTAATGTAAGGCAACGCCAGCACCTATAAGGCGACATGTCCCAGTTGTAGAAAGTCAAAAACTCCGCAAACGTCAGTATAATTTACTACAGGTATCCAAAACAGCTCAGCTTTGTTATCATTATAGTGTGGCCAAGAGATTAAATTTATTTGCATCCACTGCTGCTCCAGGTCTTTCAAATTTTTTTGTACAGAGTTAAAACGGACAATTTGGACGACTGTGATTTCTTCTCCAAGAACGACAGAAGGTGCAAGATCAGCCACAGATTCAAACTGCTCAACATGTGCTTGCAATTTCTGACGTAGTTCCCTCAGTAGTTGCAACAGACACTGACGACCGCGCTCTTTTATTTGTTCTGCCCAATAGCCCGCATGTGTGGAGTAGTGGAGCAGCAAGTTGAATTCAGTACCAAAGTATTTCATGTATCGTTTCTCTTGCTGTGACCACTTACCCATATTAAACTATACCTGAAAGTAGTATTTACAAAAAAAAGAACTATTACGATTTCAACCGATTAAATTTAACAATATTTTAACACTGATAAAGTGATAATAGAGCCTTCGCGCTACAGGCTACAGTTACCAGCATATATATATGCTATTGATATGCTAGAATAATTTAAATTTGTGAGCAAACGTCTATTGAGATACATCTAAATAATGGATTCATTAAGATTTTATTGATAGATAGTATCGTCCCTAGCGCCAATTTGAAATTGAATCCGGTGAATTTAATAGCAATTTGATGCTGCACAAATTACGGCCACTCAAATCAGAAACCAGCCCCAAAAAACCGCAACCCGCAATCTAAACGTTTTCACGCAACCAAATTTAGAAACGAGCCCAATTTTGCGAAAAATCCTCGTATCTGGTAACTCTGAGTAGCACAGACACACACACACATATATATATATATATGTGTATTTATATATACCTCAAGTCGTGAATATTTGAAACCATTTACCACAATGACACGCATGACAGCAAATATTCACTTTTCCACGGCGATTAGGATATATATATATATATATATATATATATATATATATATATATATATATATATATATATATAAAGATGATCTAGATGTTGAATGTCAAGGAGATTTTAGATGGACCAGTTATCTGGATATGGACCCGAAATTGTGAAACATTTAGTGATAACAGAACACTGATAGCTTAGAATTAGGAAAAGCTACTCCCAGATTGCCAAGTCGTGCAACAAATATAACTCGTCTATATAAGCAATCGTGGTACTGGCTGTCAAAGTTTTCAGTTAAGCCTTTGTCATCTCAAGGAGAGACGAGATGGCTGGAAGCTAACGACCCCAGCAATGAAGGAGGACGTACCCATCAATTTAAGGTATTGTTTCTATGGAACAGTCCCAAGTGTTACAGCCCAATCAAAACTAGTGAACATTTGCATTTCTGACTTTTATACTTGAAGCTTATTGAGTATGTGAGATTGTACAATATTCTTCAAATTCCTTCTACAGCCTTAGGAGGGAAAAGCTGACGTAGATTCCAATGGTCTCAGCCCGTTGTTGACTATGCGGCATTAGTTAAACTGCTCTCTTAATCTCGCCAACCATTCAGCCATCTAGTAAACCCAGTCTTGTTAAGATATCTCTTCGGCAAAGCCTGACACAAACGAGTATGTGATTGCATACTGCTGTTCATTTTAGAGATATGGTAGTTCATGCTCTGCATGATGGTTGAGGCCGAAATCTTTCCAAGAAACGGACAAACTTATTATATACATTAAAACGTCGAATCAGACGTTGGTCTATCGCATCTCTGTGTGGATCAAGGTCTGGCACATCTTGTTCGGCAGTCCCAAAAAGTAACTTTTGAGCAACACCACTCAAACTTCAAGAACATTGACAAGACCATGGCGATAGCAGAAGGCTTTTTAGCATACGTGCTGAAAATAAGGTGTTTTAAAATACTCCGTTCTTGTAAGTATCGCATCCTCAATCACTGAAAAAAGTCATAACATATAATTAAAAGAACATATCAAACCAACTCAATAGCATATGTGACCTTGCTTCCACAACAGATGATGTCAGTATAAGAGTAGTTTAAGTTCATACTAAACTAGCTTGAACTGTCAAAAATGAGAACATATTTAATTCACAAGGTAATTAACAAAGTATGCATTTAGGACGTGCCACTTCCCAAAATTAATATCTCTCAACATAACAAAGTCTAGGTGGTGTCTATAGAAACAATACGAGCCAAAGAACCTTCAGAGAAAAGAAAACCATAGATGAGGTGTTTTGATACTAAGATTAAATTTAATGTAAATAGCAGATATATCAATATGTGGCTCTTTCTTGAATACTTAGTTTCTATCCATCTTGATTCAATTTCATATATCTCCTCCCTAAATTACTCCATAATCATAATGGATGGTTCGAATACTTCAATGTCTCCTTATGTTAAGTAGATGTAAAATAATTTATAAAAGAAAGTTAGCTTGTAAGCATCCTTAAGAGTTTTAAATACCTGTTATGTGCTTTGGAAACATTCAAACTTATTGATATTTTGATATGGCCGCATGTCTGCAGTATACAACTTTGTTATTGATTCAAAATATTTGTAAACGCTATAGATACCATGCGATTTTCATCTGAGGTTGAATGATTGACCTAGTTGTTATTTTCGGAAACATAGGCATATATTTGCACAGTATACGTTTGTCTTTTCATTAGAGATTACATATAACCTCAGTACTAATTGCAAGTTTTGGAAGTTGTTGATACATAGGTTCCGAACGGTTTTACACTGTTTGGAGTTAAGCATAGATATATGTTGTGTAGAAAAAGAAGGGCGTACATGACCGAACACATAGCGAGAGACAGACTACAAGTAGCAAGACATTTTTCTCCATTGCACACTCAAATAGTGGCGGTAGTCTATGAAAATACAGATCGGCTGTGACATTGGAACACAGCTAATATATAAGCTAAACTTAGGTCAGTTTGTACAGGTGATATATGGTTTGTTATGGCTAATTTTAGTTTTGTAATAAAGGATATTTGTGTGTTCCAATCATATTAAGTAACGGTATGATGTAATGGCTGATGTAAACAAATAATACTTGTAACGCCTTTTCGGTTACCAGTCGGTACGTGTTTGTGCATCGTCTTAAAGGATTGAACAGCAGTCTTGTAATTTAAACATACATGTCCGATGTGGTCTAGGACTGCATTACAAAGAAAAGGATAAAAAAAATTATGTACGAGGGTATAGTTCACTAAATAAGTCTATATCTGGAGTAATCGTCCTACCCAAGTGTCTGTTCTATAATTTATCTATAACTTCCAACTACTCTGTTGCCATTCGATTTCGCGGTGGCACAGTGGTTAGCATGTCGAAATAAAAATGCGAGATGTCAATATTAGGATCATACCATCCCGTAGCATTGTTGCTAAAAGTGTCTGCCTGTGCCCGTGTGTCCAAAGCCCATCTATATATCTCTACAGGTCCTCCTATATGTTTAGGGTTTAACGCCATTTTTAAGCACACGATAGGCTATACATAGCGGCCAGCATTATTGGTGGAGGAACAACCTTGGACAATCCCCGGAAAGAACCACCGATCCACGAGAAGCTACGTATTTGCATATACTTGATTGATAGAAAATAAGGACTAAGTTTAATGAAAACAATTATCATCAAACGTAAGTTATATGTGTCCGGAAGACGTGATATATATCATATGCAAAACAGATGTAGATTGGCATGGAAAAACGATATACTGATAAGGCCCAAACATCATTTTATTCTCAGTCAGATATTGTATTAAATTTTAAATCAGGAGAATTTGCAAACAAATATTAATGTTAAAGAGTTTCTCGATGCTTGTTCATTGCTCTTAGAATATGAATGGGAAGGCAGTCAAATATAAAACACTAGGGACAAACAATCTAAGTCATTATAAATGAATTGAAATCAATGGAAAATGCAAGACATAATTCGGTTCATTGGCATTATCGACACGAATCCCGTTTCTTCATCAAAGTACGCTAAACAAATGTTTTCTATGATTTCAGAAAAATGCGGATTGTTTTCATGTTAAACTGAAGATTTAGTGCGTTTCAAACTGCTTAACTTAAAGCTGTAAAGTTTGAGATTATCATTTTGAAATATAAATACTAAAACCTTGATTACAAGTTGAAAATATTTAATTAGGTCAAACATTTAATTTTGAAATAGCTAATTAGATATATACAGTGTATGTTTTGAGCTTTCGTTAATCAGACTATATCATCTAAAAATATGTGTGCAAACAAAGCGTTAAAAAAGATAGAAATTCCTAATTATATTGTAAATGTACATGTCTAGGTTGTGATAGACGCAAAACGTGTATGTTAACATTTCTTGATTAATGAAATTTGGTGGTAAGTAAATGGACTTGTTAAATATGTATCGAAATGACTTCAATATTTGTGCCATTTATTCAAATAATTGTTCACAGTAAATCTAGCAATTTAAAAAAATTGAATTAACACGTTAAATATCTTGCGGATGACATCGCGTTTTACATAAGATTGTTGTAAAAGGATACTACAGTTAGACACGACCACAATTGTTGGGTGCTATAAAATACAAGCTTATTGAAGAGTGTCGGCTATCTCTTAGCTTGAAAAGTACGATGGTGGAATCCCATATC